>WNGS01167129.1:0-27894 GCA_020271785.1 Procambarus virginalis | reverse complement strand
AAATCGTCACCATCACTCCACTCAAGTACTGTACACCAGGCGTCCTGCGAAATGCAGATGAAAGACGGCGAGGAAGCGATGCATACCGGCGCCCAGGAGCTGAACACCGTCTGCGAGAAGCACGGCGGCTATATTCCTAATATTCCTCACTTTGACGATACAGATGTAGGGATTACAAACCTTTTCCCTAATCAAGTGAGGACATGGCTGAGATGGAATATTTTACAGCATTCTATGATGAACCACTCATGGAATACATTGTACACCAAACGACCGCATGCTGCTTACCTGATTGAGAGGGAAATCACAGAATTTTCACGACTGCAGCGTTGGAAAATACCACAGTTGTGGAAATGTATGTGTTTTGGCACTCTGTTTGTTGATGAAGCACTGTCACAAACATGCAATAAGTGACTATTGGAGCAAGGACCATACAGTGCCAACACCTTTATTCGGTAAATATATGTCACGAGACAGGTTTCAGATACTCCTCAGGTGTTTACATTTGGAAGTGTTCAGGACCGAACACCTGATGATAGACTGTGGCGAGTGAGGCACTACATGAACGATGTTATTGGAAAATTCAGAGATTTTTACGTACCAGCACAGAAGCTGGTGGTTGATGAATCTCTCGTACTTTTCAAGGGACGTGTTCCATTCAAACAGTACATTCCCTCAAAACGAAACCGATTTGGCCTGAAATTTTTTGTTCTTTGTGATTGTGAGACAGGATACGTGTTACACATGATTTTGTACTCGGCTAGTGATGTAGACATTCCCGGTAACGACGAACATGGATTCTCGGGTAGTGTAGTGAAGACCATCATGGCTCCGTGGATGAACAAGGGACACATTTTATACACGGATAATTACTATACAAGTCCCTTGCTAGCTCGGTTCTTGCTAGAAAATAGAACCGGATTGGTTGGTACAGTAAGCCACAACGAAGGGAAATGCCTGTGTTTGACACCGACATTGCAGTTGGTGAGTGTCAGAGAAGGAAATGTGATCAAATTCTGTCAGTTCGGTGGAAAGACAAACGAGAGGTGAACTTGTTGACAACAATTCATGATGGAACAATGGTGAACAGTGGGAAAGTGAGCCATAAAACAAACGCACCACTATATAAGCCAAACTGTGTTTTAGACTATAATATCAACATGAGGTTGATTGATAAATCAGACATGATGATTGGCACTGCAGAGTGTGTGCGGAAGACATGTAGGTGGACGAAAAAGTGTTCTTCCATCTTGTGGACATGAGCATGCTGAACTGTTTCAACATGTACCTTGTGAGGACTGGACGTAAGCCCACTTTCCGTGACTTTGTATTTGATGCTACAATACAGTTATTAGGAAAGTTTGCAAAAGATGTCCCAGGGATTCAGCGGCCCATCATAAACCCACTGTTGCAGCATGCTGGTACTCCACGCCTCGCTCACACTGAAGGCTTCCTAGCACACAGACTCAAGTATTTGCCACCAGCTGGGAAGCGTGCAATAGGCCAACGTGATTGCTTGGTGTGTAAAACAACGACACGTCGAGACCAGAAACGGAAGCTAGTACAAACATGGTGTGAAACGTGTGGTATCCCATTATGTGCTGTCGACTGCTTCAATGACTACCACAGTCTAGAAAACTTCTAAGTGTGCTGCAAAGTGTGTACAGCGTGTGCGAGTGTGTAAATATGTAAACATATAAGCAGTTAGCGTGTGCGTGTGTGTAAATATATACAAATATAAGCAGAACATACAATGTAATAGACTGTAATGACATATTATATTGTCGTAATTGAAAACAGATGTGTGCGCCTGTGTATACTCAAATATGCAACAATTATTGATACAAAATATGTTCAAACATTATTTGAAACAAATTTAGTGCAAAATAAATGGATAAATGCGCCTAGACATTGTAAATAAATAGCGCGAAAATATATTTGTGGCAACTCTGGCTGTTGCGGGACGCCGCGCAACACCTCTCGGGCGTCTACTGCATGAGAGAACATGCAGAGTGTGACGTCATCGATGAACTTTACGGCTCTATTGCAACAAAAGTAAGTACAATAGAATTTTTTTTTTATTTTTCCCGTGATCAGTGAACGAAACTTACAGATTAGAAAAAAAATTTTTTTTTTTTTTTTCAAAATGACATGCGCCTGTGCGGATAGCAGTATATTAGACCCCGAGCATGTTAAGGGTTAATATATGACAATTGCTCCATTCATAGCATAATATTCTAGAGCGCACCGAATGGCAACACACGGCCGCGCCACGCGTCACCTGTCAGACTCAGCTGACCGGGACCCTCGCGATCGTGGGAACAGACTAGTACTTGTTTCTTATTCTGTCACGATCCCCGTTTATTTAACTTTTTCCAAAACACTATTCAACATTCACATGGCTTACTTATGATTTCACTGGCCTCACGATCAACATCTTATTCACAATACTCTCACAGTGACTTTTCACCGTACCAAAAGATTACTCTATTCTTAATAATATTTACTGTGAATGCACTCACTTGATCACTGAACTTTTCTTTATATCTATACTTTCTCTCAAAGAGATATCACTGGCAATCACTTCACGTATATGATATTATTCAGTACACAGTCATGTCATATATAAATCAGTAATCAAATTTCAGGCATATATATATAGATCATGAGATCAACACACAGGCATTTATATCAATAGATTATAGAGATCAACACACGGGCATTTATATCAATAGATTATAGAGATCAATCCACAGGCATTTATATCAATAGATTATAGAGATCAATCCACAGGCATTTATATCAATAGATTATAGAGATCAACACACCAATATCTGGTTTACTACCAATATATATATAATAATAATACTCACTGGAGATTAATAATAATAGTCACAGTAAATTCTCTGATGAATCTTGGTGCTTGCACACACCCACACATAGATATATATGTAAACTGATACTGTGAGCGCTCTGGGCAGGCTCACCACATACTGTGCTCTCTGTGACTTAAACTCAGGTGAGACTTGCTCACGACATATAAAATATCCTGACAAGAATATATAGCTAACTAAAGGGGAAATGGGAGGGTAACTGTAAACACCTACTTCACCTATCCTAGGATGACAGTTGGGTTGTAGCTCCTGGTCCAGGCTCTCGCCTCGTTCACCATCCAGAAACACAAGCCCACGCCTTAGGATGTCGCGTCTCGCCGCTTCTGTACACAGCAGGTCCGTGCTCCTTCCTCTACAGTACGTCGCAGGGTTGAAGTCGGTCTCCTGGCCGTCAACTTTCCTCCCAACTACGGCAGCCAGCCTACGTCTCGGCGGTCGTCGTACGTTTCCCAATTAGTTCTTGTCACTGTACTCCCAGAGTAACTGCCTCTCACCACTACGAAGTCACTGTGAAGTTATCAGCCGTCCCGGACGACACACGCACAGCACCCGACTTCAGAGCACTTGAAGCTCACAACACTGTCAATTCCCTCGTCGTCTAGATATATCGCTAGGTATTTGGGAAGACTTCTCGACGTGCTTGCATCCAACTGTTGACTCGTAGGGTTCCACGAAGGTGGGGTTACTGTCAAACTTGACAGGATCGTCGATCACACGTTCAACCTGGTTGACAAGGCTGTCAACCCGGTTCACTCACGGTGGGTGGCCCGGCCACTAAGCTGTCTCTTATACTGGTGAACTGCCAATGACGACACACGTCGATGCCCGGCCCACTTCTTGCAACGCACCTGTCCCTGAGCACTTGTTGCTCAATATTCTGTCAATTCCTTATCTGAGCCACTTCTGGGTTGCAGGAAGACCTCACAGAGTGCGTGCCAACAACTGGAGACGCTTAAATCCACCGGAGTTCGGTAAATCCGTCACTCTGACAGGATGACCGATCGCGCGTCCTACCTCTCGGACGTGTCGTGAAAGACTGATGTCGCCTGGCGCCAACACGGCTGGACCCCCATGCCTATGTGACGTCACTTTTCCAAAGTTGGTTTTCATTGGCTCCCAGTGCCATGTCGCTGACGGTGACCAATCTGGCGCCACTGACGTCACACAGTTTTGGCGGGAGAACAGACTTGCCAGCGCCATATTGGCTCCCTAAAGGGCCTATCCCACAGGCCAAAATGTTACATTTTCGCAAATTTCTCGGCTCTTCGAGAATACTGTTCTCTCCCACATATGTTCAATTGATGCCTGCAATGTAGAGAACGCTCGGGAATAGTGGACATGACTCTTACAGCAGGCGTGGGAGAATTAGAAGGGGGGGAACACCGTCACATACCCCTCCCCTTAAAATAAGAGTCATGTCTGGTTAGTGCATGCGGGACAACGCATCTGCGACTACGTTGTCCTTTCCTTTGATGTGTTTTATATCCAGCCAGTACTCCTGCAGCAGTAGAGCCCACCTCGTTAGTCGTTGGTTGGAGTTCCTCATTTTGTGCAAAAAGGTTAGAGGGTTATGATCTGTGAACACAAGAACAGGTCTTGCCCCTCCTCCCACGTACACGTCAAAATGCTTTAGGGCCATAACTAGCGCCAACGCTTCTTTTTCAACGGTACTATAGGCCCGCTGGTATTTCACAAACTTCTTAGAGTAGAATGCTACCGGCCTATGCACTTCACTCCTCTCTTGAGCCAACATGGCTCCTATTCCGACGTCGCTGGCATCCACGTACAGGATAAACTTGGCGGAGAAGTCTGGAGATATTAACACTGGAGCCTCTGTCAACAGTCTCTTGGTCTCCTCGAAAGACTCCTGACAAGCCTCTCCCCATCTCCATCGCACATTCTTGGATAGGAGCTCCGTCAAAGGATGTGCTACCGTGGAAAAATTTCTGCAAAACCCGCGATAGTATCCTATCATCCCGAGGTACCTTAACAATTCTTTGCGCGTCTTGGGCACGGGGTATTCTTTAATGGCCAGCACTTTATGATCTACCGGGGTTACTTCCCCTTGGCCGATCACGAACCCAAGGTACTCAAGGCGAGCTTTCCCAAACTCGCTTTTTGCTAAGTTCACAGTCAAGTTTGCCTCCTCGAGCCTTCTGAACAACTCTCCGAGCCTTTCCAAGTGCGTTTTCCAATCATCGGCGTACACAACGATGTCGTCTATATATACTGTGCAGCCCTCGGCGCCCCTGAGCAACTCATTCATCATCCTTTGGAAACAGCTCCCGCTGTTTTTCATTCCAAAGGGTAACACCTTATACTGGTACAGCCCATCCGGAGTCACAAAGGCCGATATTTTCCTGGCTGCGGGAGTCAAAGAGATTTGATAGTATCCCTTGAGCAGATCGACCTTGGATACGTACCTCGCACTGCCCACCTGGTCAATGCAATCACTCACCCTTGGCATGGGGTGGGAATCGGCCACAGTGACGGAGTTCACCTTCCTGTAGTCCGTGCAAAAGCGGAATGTTCCATCGCTTTTCTTTACCAGCAGGCATGGAGAACTCCACTCACTGTTACTGGGCTCCGCGAGGTCGTTCTCAAGGAGATACTCCACCTCCTTCCTCATTAGCTCCCGCTTCTCCGGGCTTACCCTGTACGCGCTTTGCTTGACGGGCCTGGCGTCCCTCACTTCCACCTCGTGCGTTACACTACGGTGACGTCGGGGCACGTCGGTGAAGAGGGAGGTGTTCTCCATCAACAGGTTCGTCAGTTCCGCGCTCTGTTGCTCTTTCAGGTGTTGTAGCTTGTCCCTGATCTTAGACAAACTCTCTGAATTGGTGAGTCGGGTACCATCCGCCCTAGACCACTTCCCTTCCTCCTCTGGAAGCTCTTGGTCCACTTGTACACACAGGATCACCTTTTCCTGGGGCTCTCGAGTCGCCGTCCGGTCCAGATTGGCGGCTCCTCCTCCTTCAAGGAAGAAAGGTTTTAGGCGGTCGACATGGCACACCTGTTTCTTTCGGGGTTTATCCGGCTTACCAATCTCGTACGTCACAGGACCCAACCGCCGTAGCACATGGTACGGTCCCTCGAACCGTGGCTCATTCACTCTGCTCTTACCCGGCAGTAATATCATCACCTGGGACCCAGTTTGGAACTCCCTCGGCGTAGCGCTCTTATCGTACCATTCCGACATCTT
This sequence comes from Procambarus virginalis, assembly GCA_020271785.1. NCBI lineage: Eukaryota > Metazoa > Arthropoda > Malacostraca > Decapoda > Cambaridae > Procambarus > Procambarus virginalis. The sequence continues at coordinate 21,798 of WNGS01167129.1, read as the reverse complement.
GCGCTGCGCTTCTTTTAGATGTTTTCCAGCCAGTTCCTTTGCTAAGGTGAGCCGCTCCTTAAACTTTAGAACGTACTCATTAACCGCTCCCACGGTCACCCCTGGTGTCCATTGTTCCTTCAGCATGGACAGAGGACTTCTCACCTCGTGTCCATATATCAGCTGGAAAGGTGAGAAACCTAGTGATTCCACCACTGCGTTACGGATGGCAAATAACGCAGGGTATACTGCCTCGTCCCACTCAGCTCCCTGCTCAGCGCAGAACACTCTCAGGATCGTCTTCAAAGTGGAGTGGAACCTTTCGATCGCCCCCTGCGACTGCGGTCGGTAGGGCGACGACCGAATCTGTGTCACTCCCCAGCTTGTCACTGTTTGCCTGAACCACTTGGACTGGAAAATGCTTCCACAGTCCGTTTGAATTTCTCTGGGCATTCCTACCCAAGAGAAAAATCGTATTAGCTGCCCAGCTACTCCTTTTGAGGTCAACCGCCGCATCGGAACAGCTTCCGGGAATCTGGTTGACGCACACATTATTGTCATTAGGTAGGTATTCCCTCTCTTTGTCCTTGGCAACGGTCCCACTCCGTCGACCAACAGACGCTCGAATGCGGGCCCAAACGCTGGAACAGGGACTAACGGGGCCTTTGGTATTGCGGATTGGCTCTTTCCTGCCCTCTGGCACGGTAAGCACGTCTTACAATAACGCCTCACGTCGGCGTCCATACCTGGCCAGTAGAAATGGTCCCTGATCCTATGCAACATTTTGGTCACCCCCAGGTGACCCGCAGAGTCAACAGAGTGTGACAGATCCAACACTGTCGCTCTGCACTGGGCCGGCAACACTACCTGCTGTCTTGTACTTAGAGATGCCTCTCCGGCCTCTATCCTCACAGGTCTCCACTGCCTCATTAGTATGCCTTTATGCCTGTAAAAGTGAGTGGGCTTCTCAGGACCATCACGTCCTTCATTTGCCTCACGGATTAAATTGGGGAATTCTGCCTGTTGCAGCTCCTCGAGCCTAGTGCGGTCCACCCCGAGAGAACTGGTGAGGGTCACCTGTACCTCACCTTCTGGGCTGCCTTCGCCCTCCACTCGTTCTCCGGGTTCCATAACGAGGTGATCAATTCCCAGGCCGGCGGACGTCTCCTCGTCGGCCTTATCAGATCCACGCCCTCCTCGTCCTCCGCACCGCCTCGGAACTACGGCACATACAGGGAACGCCTCCATGGCGATTCCTTTCTCGTCCCCATAGGCGTCGAACACTCCGCCTTTCTTCCTGTAGTGCTCCAAGCACTCCTCGTCCTTCAAGAGGTTCGGGAGGACACGTCCTCCACACGCGTCATTTCCCAAGATGACCTGTGCCTCCATCTTGGGCATCGATGCACAGACTCCCACTACTAGGGTTTGGCATCCATAATCCGAACTCAGGGTTACCCGGTGTAGGGGCATCTGCACTGGGCCTCCCACAGTGGTCACACTCGCCATTCCCACACTGGTATCCCCGTAGTTCTCAGGGAACAGGGCCTCGCTCACTAGGGTAAAGTCTGCCCCAGTGTCTCTCAACATCTTCACTGGGATGGGGTCTGCGTCCCCCATCCTTACGGTTCCTTCACACACAAACGGGTGAATCCTCTTCTCCCCATTAAGTACGGGTCCATCCCGCACCCAATCAGCCATCTGGTCCTCCGTCTTCACGAAGGCTACATTCCCCCGGTGTCTAGGACGTCTGCATTCGCGAGCGACGTGTCCGGGTATTCCGCAATTGTAGCAGCGAACTTTCCTCGTTGGTGACCATCCACCGCCGCTCGCCCTTGCCACATTTCCTGAGGCCGACGTCCCGAAGGTCTTTCTCGCACCATCTGTCGACCCCTTCGTCACAGCCACAGCTCCCGAGCTCTCCGCCGGGGACTTCTTCGACGGTTCCACAGCACTCTTCTGTCCCCTACTATCTCCACTCGAGGGGTAGGACTTGGGAGAACTCGGTCCTGTCCTCCATCCGTCCGACCTTCTATTACTTCTCCCATAGCTAGAGAATACGGGCGGTCGGTGCTGTCCCTCTCGACGTGGACGTAATGCTTCTTCTAGCATGTCTGCTCGATCGGCCGCGGCTCTCAGGTCCTTGATGTCCGCCTCCTTTACTCTCACCCTAATCTCAGGAGAGAGCACGGACATAAACTTTTCCATGACCATCAGCCCCTTGATGTCTTCAGCCGATCTTGCTCCTTCTGACTCCAGCCATTTCACGAATTTCCTTTCCATGTCCCTCGCCGTCTCCGCATACGATTTTCCTGGCGATCGGGTACATTCTCTAAACCTTTTCCTATAGCACTCCGGCGTCAGCTTGAACGAATGGAGCACGGCCCGTTTTACTGCATCATAGTTGGTACACTCCTGGAGGTCGAGCATGTTGTAAGCTTCACGAGCTTCACCAGTGAGCCTTCCTTGAACTAGCTCCGCCCACTCTGCCCTCGGCCACTTCTTCAACGTAGCGACCCTTTCGAAATGCTCGAAGAAGCCCTCAGCCTCATTAGGCACGAAGACGGGCAAATCCCTCTCTCTCACTCGGCGGTCTTCCTGCTGTTGTGGTGGGGCAGTTGGAACTAGTCCTAGCTCAGCTCGCTTCAGCTCAATCTCCTTGTTCGCTTCAACCTCCTGCAGCTTCGTCCTAGCTTCTATTTCGCGCTCCTTCAGCTGTGCCTCTCGTTCTTCTGCGCTGCTGTGCTTGTGCCTCTCGTTCTTCTCGCGCTGCTGTGCCTCTCTCTCTGCTTCCTCGCGCAGCTGTGCTTCTCTTTCTTCTCTGCGCAGCTGTGCTTCTCTTTCTGCTTCCTCGCGCCTCAGCTGTGCTTCTCTTGTTCGCGCTCTTCCTTGCGCAGCTGTGCTTCTATCTGCATCTTCATTATTTCTAGCTTGATACTGCGCCTGCTGCCACTGGATCCCCGGCTGCTGCCACCGGTACTCAAGTTCTCTCCTCCACTGGCAGGTGTCTGTGGCCGCTCCTCTCCTAAGGCTTCATCACGTGCCTTGAGCTGTGCCATGATCTCAAGTCTTCTCTCTCCCACTTTGGAAGCTCTCAACTTGATCCCAAAGTGGTCGGCGATCGTCTGCAGCTGTGCCTTGGTGCACTCCTCCAGTACTTGCTCGTCTCTCGTGTCTATAAACCTGGCTACTTTATCACCCTCCATCTTGTGACAATGAGTGAAAACTTGGGCCTGATATTTAATACCACAATTACCACCTTGATCTTGCTCTTTATCCTGGCAAGGTCGCCAATGTCGGGGTTTCACGGTGTTCTCGTTAGAGAAGGGTTAAAGCAACAGTAGACTGGATCTCCTTTCCAGGTGGTTGCTCCAACAATAACCCTTACTCACCGTCGTTCGGCGGGTCTTCCCTCAATCCTCTAGGCTCCACTGCTGGCCTCGGAGAGTACCCCAGTCGATCTCACAACCGGCCTTTAGATTATAAGATGAGTGAGGGCACAGATCGTTCCCTCAATCTGTGGCCCGCCCCGACACCGAACTCTTACACAGCCTTCAAGGTCGCCAACTGGTTTTTTGTGTCCAGTAACACTGCAGTGGTCAGGTGTAATTGTGGCAAGAGCAAATTCCAGTAATATGGTATCAGGCAGGTCACTCTGCTTTACTTCATTACACGGTCACAAGATAAATGGAGGGGATGATATCAAACACCAAAGAGTTTTGGTATTTTACTTAAAAGACAACGAGAAATATATATGCATCAATGTATCAGGATTAATATATGACAATTGCTCCATTCATAGCATAATATTCTAGAGCGCACCGATATGGTAACATCGGCCGCGCCACGCGTCACCTGTCAGACTCAGCTGACCGGGACCCTCGCGATCGTGGGAACAGACTAGTACTTGTTTCTAATTCTGTCACGATCCCCGTTTATTTAACTTTTTCCAAAACACTATTCAACATTCACATGGCTTACTTATGATTTCACTGGCCTCACGATCAACATCTTATTCACAATACTCTCACAGTGACTTTTCACCGTACCAAAAGATTACTCTATTCTTAATAATATTTACTGTGAATGCACTCACTTGATCACTGAACTTTTCTTTATATCTATACTTTCTCTCACAGAGATATCACTGGCAATCACTTCACGTATATGATATTATTCAGTACACAGTCATGTCATATATAAATCAGTAATCAAATTTCAGGCATATATATATTTAGATCATGAAGATCAATACACAGGCATTTATATCAATAGATCATAGAGATCAACACACAGGCATTTATATCGATAGATTATAGAGATCAATCCACAGGCATTTATATCAATAGATTATAGAGATCAATCCACAGGCATTTATATCAATAGATTATAGAGATCAATACACCAATATCTGGTTTACTACCAATATATATATAATAATAATACTCACTGGAGATTAATAATAATAGTCACAGTAAATTCTCTGATGAATCTTGGTGCTTGCACACACCCACACATAGATATATATGTAAACTGATACTGTGAGCGCTCTGGGCAGGCTCACCACATACTGTGCTCTCTGTGACTTAAACTCAAGTGAGACTTGCTCACGACATATAAAATATCCTGACAAGAATATATATAGCTAACTAAAGGGGAAATGGGAGGGTAACTGTAAACACCTACTTCACCTATCCTAGGATGACAGTTGGGTTGTAGCTCCTGGTCCAGGCTCTCGCCTCGTTCACCATCCAGAAACACAAGCCCACGCCTTAGGATGTCGCGTCTCGCCGCTTCTGTACACAGCAGGTCCGTGCTCCTTCCTCTACAGTACGTCGCAGGGTTGAAGTCGGTCTCCTGGCCGTCAACTTTCCTCCCAACTACGGCAGCCAGCCTACGTCTCGGCGGTCGTCGTACGTTTCCCAATTAGTTCTTGTCACTGTACTCCCAGAGTAACTGCCTCTCACCACTACGAAGTCACTGTGAAGTTATCAGCCGTCCCGGACGACACACGCACAGCACCCGACTTCAGAGCACTTGAAGCTCACAACACTGTCAATTCCCTCGTCGTCTAGATATATCGCTAGGTATTTGGGAAGACTTCTCGACGTGCTTGCATCCAACTGTTGACTCGTAGGGTTCCACGAAGGTGGGGTTACTGTCAAACTTGACAGGATCGTCGATCACACGTTCAACCTGGTTGACAAGGCTGTCAACCCGGTTCACTCACGGTGGGTGGCCCGGCCACTAAGCTGTCTCTTATACTGGTGAACTGCCAACGACGACACACGTCGATGCCCGGCCCACTTCTTGCAACGCACCTGTCCCTGAGCACTTGTTGCTCAATATTCTGTCAATTCCTTATCTGAGCCACTTCTGGGTTGCAGGAAGACCTCACAGAGTGCGTGCCAACAACTGGAGACGCTTAAATCCACCGGAGTTCGGTAAATCCGTCACTCTGACAGGATGACCGATCGCGCGTCCTACCTCTCGGACGTGTCGTGAAAGACTGATATCGCCTGGCGCCAACACGGCGGACCCCCATGCCTATGTGACGTCACTTTTCCAAAGTTGGTTTTCATTGGCTCCCAGTGCCATGTCGCTGACGGTGACCAATCTGGCGCCACTGACGTCACACAGTTTTGGCGGGAGAACAGACTTGCCAGCGCCATATTGGCTCCCTAAAGGGCCTATCCCACAGGCCAAAATGTTACATTTTCTCAAATTTCTCGGCTCTTCGAGAATACTGTTCTCTCCCACATATGTTCAATTGATGCCTGCAATGTAGAGAACGCTCGGGAATAGTGGACATGACTCTTACAGCAGGCGTGGGAGAATTAGAAGGGTCGATCCCGAAGAGGAGTTCTCCTAGAACAGGCAACACCATCCGAAACCGTCGTCTGGCCATTACGAATACTGCAGTGGAACATACAAGGTCTTGGAAATAAAAACCCACACTTCGGGAGGCTGCAATCAGCACGAAAGCAGATATAATCGTTTTGGAAGAAACTCTTTTCCCAGCCTCGAAATCCTTCAGATTAGCTGGATATCAGCACTATGTTATGCCGTATGAGCAGGGGAGACAAAGGGCTTAATGACCCTAGTCAGGAACACCATACCCGCAAGAAAATAGACCCAGTTTCATGTGGGGATGGAGTAGAGGTATTAGCGGTGACAGTGGATATGGCTAATATTGAGCTCCTCATATACAACGTTTACAAGCCCCTAGACGTAAACTAGAAGCAGAGGCGGCGCTTGCCTTGGCCACGCAGGAAAATGTAATTATTGCTGGGGATTTTAATGCTCATCATCGAGTGTTAGGTGCGACTGGGCCAGCCAATGCTGATGGGCGCCATTTAGCTGCAGCTCTGCGAGATGTACCTGAAATTACACTTCTCAACACTGGGGAACCCACTCACATTCTAAGGAGGGCCCTTGATCTTACATTAATCTCAACAGCACTCAAGCATCGGGCGAAGTGGGAAGTAGACCCGGTGATCACCAGTGACCACTATGCTACTGTAACAACACTAAACATAGAACGACCTCCTACACCACCTGCACACCTAGGTGGAATTTAAGTAAGGCCAATTGGAATGTACCAAGCTGAACTTGAAAATTGGTTTGCAACATACACGCCACCTGAGGATTTGAACATACACGAGACCAATCTGCAGGAAGCCATTGCAGCTGCTGCAAACAAAGCTATTCCAGTCATTATCACAGGAAACACACCACGGAGGAACTATTGGTTCTATAGTAGTGAAGTTAAAGAACAGACCACAGAGTCAACATCTTCAGAAAACATCTGAAGAGAACCCCACACCAGAAGGAAGAACTCTGCTAAGAGCGGTGGTATCTGAAGCAAGACGCGTTTCTAGGGAAGTAAAGGAGGCAAGATGGTCTGAGTGGTGTCAAACTCTGAACGAACATAGTAGTCTTGGCAAGATATGGGGTCAGATTAAAACTATATCAGGTCGACCGCCCGACCACAGGCATGTATTCAACCATTGCAGGAGGCTGAGAGACTTGCCCTCCAATTTGCAGAACGAACATCTTCATATCAGCTTCTGCTGTGGTCCGCAGGCAGCAAGAACAATTAACACAAGAGAGGTTGACAGTCATTCATGCGAGTATAGCTATAAATGACGAATGTGACTGCCCTTCACCACACAAGAACTAATCAGAGCCAAAAAAGGTGGTAAGGACACTGCACCAGGTGCTGATACCATTACATACTCAATGATTGCACATGCAGGTCCTGCTGGTGAACAAGGAATATTGGACGTCATCAACGCATCTTGGCAGCAAGGCAAACTACCGACCTCTTGGAAGAAAGCAGACATCATTCCGATTCCTAAGCCGAAAGAACCTGGCAATTACAGACCCATTTCATTAACATCATGCATTAGTAAAACTGCAGAACGGATGGTCTTAAATAGGCTACTGTGGAAGACTGGAGACCTGCATAAACACGTATTTGGCTTCACTAGAGGCGTGGGTACTTCCAACTGCATAGCCACATTACTAGGAACAGTTAACTCGGGTCCAGCTATAGTGATCTTCCTTGACCTAGAAAAAGCATTCGAACTTGCGAGCCCGCAAGCATTTTACACACCTTAGTTACAAAAGGTGTAAAGGGAAAATTGCTAGCATGGATTCAAGATTACCTAAGTCACAGGTATGCCAGAGTAAAGTTGCAAGGACAAGTGTCGGGCTACCGCTTGCATGAGAATGGGACTCCACAAGGAGGAGTCCTCAGTCCTAGTCTTTTTAACATCCTTATGGAGAAACTTGTTGCCATGACATTTACAGAAGGGTTAAATTGCTAAGCTATGCTGACGATCTAGCATTAGTCATTACAGGTCCTTCACTTCTCAATAAAGCACAAGGTGCATTAGATAAAGTAACATCTGAATGCAGCGTTTTAGGGCTAAAAATATCTGCACAGAAGTCTAAGGCAATGAGACTAGGCGGCCACACTCCAGACAGGCACCTACGCATTCAAGACATTAACCTTCAGTGGGTTACACAATATCAATATCTCGGAGTGTGGATAGATTTTAACATGACGTTCAACAAGCAAATTCAATATCTAAAGGAGAAAGTAAAATCACGACTAAATATAATGAGAGCAATCACAGGGCCCCGTCTAGGAGCGGGACACAAAGTGTTAAGAATGTTTCATACACGCCGTTCGTTCCCTAATTGATTATGCGGCGCCTGCCTTACTCACTCTTTCTCCTGGCCAGTGGGCGAACGTTGAGGTTCTTCAAAACGATGCATTGCGAATCATAACAGGAGCTCCCAGATGGACTAAAATACTGAACCTAAGACTGGAAACCAGGCTAACGTCGCTTGAAATAAGGTAAAAGGGATCGCTGCGTTCATGCTCACCAAGATATTGACTAGACCTAGAATCAGTTCACTTATGATATCATCACTGGAGCACTAACTCTGGACAGACGAGCCTCCAATAGCACCAGGTGGACCCATTGTGCGATAAACCCATCAATACGTTCGAAATAACAAACACAGTCACTGAGAAGGGTGTCGACGAAATACATGCAGACTTTGTTATGCAAGCCCCTTGGGAATCTCCGCCAGCAGACTTTAAGATTATGGTTATTGTAGGGAAAAGAACCAGACACATCCTCTTCTGCTACGTAACATTGCACAGATGCATATAGAAGCAAACATGGCATCCGACAGCTTCACATACTTCACCGATGGATCAGTAGACCAGCAGGGACACGAAACCGGAGCTGCAGTTAAAGCAGGAAACTCTGTACATAGTTGGAGGCTCTCAAATGGGTGTTCGACTTTACAAACAGAGATGCTGGCCATTCAAAAGGCTTTGGAACATGCTCTTGCTCAACACCGACAACATGTTATCATACATACAGATTCGAGAACCGCCATTGAAACCTTGCAACAAGACCGCATATGTGATAACATACATCTGATCACAACTGTCCTATCATTAATGCAAACACTCAAACGTCAAGGCCGACGGGTCCTTCTCAACTGGTTCCAAGTCATGTGGGTATCGTTGGGAATGACATTGCAGACGAAGCTGCAAAACTTGCAACTAAGAAAGAACTGTAGACATTTGCATACCACAGAGTCTGTCCCAGATTAAGCGAGTAATTAGAACCAGAGCAATGCAAAAGTTGTACAGTGACCACCCTCAGCTGTTGCAACATCTCGATCTGCAGGTTGGTACAGGAATTCAACCAACTACGAACCACTTATGTTAATGAAGGGGAGCAGCAGGGCAACAGAAGTACACTTACATCGCATCAGGCTTGGATACCCATGTGCATGGGAAATAGGCTTACAGGTTCCGGAAGATGAGAGGAAATGTCAACACTGTGGAGAAATGCCCGACAGACCTCTGGTACATTATCTGACGCATGCACAGTTACAAACCCATTAAGGTTTCACCTTCACTTCACCAGAGCAGAAGAAGTTGTTAAACACATATGGCAACATCTTACTAAAGCGACCATACGAGTAATAAATACTCATACTCCCCCAAGTAAACTAGAAACAAGCAACACTTAGTGGGCCAGCCAGAGGCTTAGGGCCCGCGCAGGAATATCCCTGCAAAAAAAAAAAAAAAAAAAACTTCTTCTGTGGTGTGAGTTTTTAGTTGCATATTGTCCTGGGACCATTCGGCTGTTCGCATTTGTGTTCCTGTTCGAGCGGTAAGGGATCCTGTACGCCAGCAGAGTGCTCCTGGCAGTAGGGTTCGAGTCACTTCTGGGTGTGAGTTTTCAGTTTTATCTTATAATATTAATATATATATATATATATATATTATATATTACTATATATATATATATATTATATATAATATATATATATATTATATATATATATATAATATATATATATATATATATATATATAGTATATTTGGTAGCAGTCTTCCTAGACATATGTTATTAAATATGACCGAAAAAGTAAGATTAATAATTCTAACACGAATTTTCTCAATTTTCCTTATGTTTGTTTTTACTGATGACGGTAAATTAAAATCAATTCTCCAAATTCATTCTTTATTTCTTAGTCTGACGCGACACTTGAGCGCGTTTCGTAAAACTTATTACATTTTCAAAGACTTTAGTTACACACACAGAACAACTATAACTGAACAGAGTTTAAATACCTGCATTTGGGTGAGGTGACATGTTACAATGGTTTGGGGTGAGGTGAGAACAAACACAGAACACGAAACAATGGGTATAAGGGAAGAATAGATCTGTAACTGCAGAAGGCCTATTGGCCCGTATTTCTTGATGTTTCTATATTGGAGCGGAGTCTTGAAGTGGGTAGAATATAGTAGTGCGTTAATTGGCTGTTGATTGCTGGTGTTGACTTCTTGATGTGTAGTGCCTCGCAGATGTCAAGCCGCCTGTTGTCGCTGTATCTATCAATGATTTCTGTGTTGTTTGTTAAGATTTCTCTGGTGATGGTTTGGTTGTGGGAAGAGATTATATGTTCCTTGATAGAGCCCTGTTGCTTATGCATCGTTAATCGCCTGGAAAGAGATGTTGTTGTCTTGCCTATATATTGAGTTCTTTGGGGCTTACAGTCCCCAAGTGGGCATTTGAAGGCATAGACGACATTGGTCTCTTTCAAGCGTTCTGCTTTGTGTCTGGAGAGTTTCTCATGAGTAGGTTGGCAGTTTTCTTGGTTTTATAGTAAATCGTCAATTGTATCTTCTGATTTTTGTCTGTAGGGATAACGTTTCTATTAACAATATCTTTCAGGACCCTTTCCTCCGTTTTATGAGCTGTGGAGAAGAAGTTCCTGTAAAATAGTCTAATAGGGGGTATAGGTGTTGTGTTAGTTGTATCTTCAGAGGTTGCATGGCGTTTCACTTTCCTTCTTATGATGTCTTCAATGAAACCATTGGAGAAGCCGTTGTTGACTAGGACCTGCCTTACTCTACAGAGTTCTTCGTCGACTTGCTTCCATTCTGAGCTGTGGCTGAGAGCACGGTCGACATAAGCGTTAACAACACTCCTCTTGTACCTATCTGGGCAGTCACTGTTGGCATTTAGGCACATTCCTATGTTTGTTTCCTTAGTGTAGACTGTAGTGTGGAAACCTCCGCTCCTTTCCATGACTGTTACATCTAGAAAGGGCAGCTTCCCATCCTTCTCCATCTCGTAAGTGAAACGTAACACAGAATTCTGCTCAAACGCTTCTTTCAGCTCCTGCAGATGTCTGACATCAGGTACCTGTGTAAAAATGTCGTCAACATACCTGCAGTATATGGCCGGTTTCAAGTTCAAGTCGACTAAGACTTTTTCCTCAATAGTACCCATGTAGAAGTTTGCAAACAGGACGCCTAGGGGAGAACCCATAGCGACCCCATCTACTTGCTTATACATGTGCCCATCCGGGCTCAAGAAGGGTGCCTCCTTAGTACAAGCTTGGAGTAGTTTCCTCAGGATATTTTCTGGCATGTCAAGGGGAGTACATGCCGGGTCTCGATACACTCGGTCCATTATCATCCCGATTGTTTCATCCACAGGTACGTTGGTGAACAGTGATTCTACGTCCAACGATGCTCTTATCCCTGTAGCCCGTGTTCCCCGCAGTAAGTCAACAAATTCCTTCGGGGATTTCAATTTCAGTAAGTCAATTTGTTGACTTACTGCGGGGAACACGGGCTACAGGGATAAGAGCATCGTTGGACGTAGAATCACTGTTCACCAACGTACCTGTGGATGAAACAATCGGGATGATAATGGACCGAGTGTATCGAGACCCGGCATGTACTCCCCTTGACATGCCAGAAAATATCCTGAGGAAACTACTCCAAGCTTGTACTAAGGAGGCACCCTTCTTGAGCCCGGATGGGCACATGTATAAGCAAGTAGATGGGGTCGCTATGGGTTCTCCCCTAGGCGTCCTGTTTGCAAACTTCTACATGGGTACTATTGAGGAAAAAGTCTTAGTCGACTTGAACTTGAAACCGGCCATATACTGCAGGTATGTTGACGACATTTTTACACAGGTACCTGATGTCAGACATCTGCAGGAGCTGAAAGAAGCGTTTGAGCAGAATTCTGTGTTACGTTTCACTTACGAGATGGAGAAGGATGGGAAGCTGCCCTTTCTAGATGTAACAGTCATGGAAAGGAGCGGAGGTTTCCACACTACAGTCTACACTAAGGAAACAAACATAGGAATGTGCCTAAATGCCAACAGTGACTGCCCAGATAGGTACAAGAGGAGTGTTGTTAACGCTTATGTCGACCGTGCTCTCAGCCACAGCTCAGAATGGAAGCAAGTCGACGAAGAACTCTGTAGAGTAAGGCAGGTCCTAGTCAACAACGGCTTCTCCAATGGTTTCATTGAAGACATCATAAGAAGGAAAGTGAAACGCCATGCAACCTCTGAAGATACAACTAACACAACACCTATACCCCCTATTAGACTATTTTACAGGAACTTCTTCTCCACAGCTCATAAAACGGAGGAAAGGGTCCTGAAAGATATTGTTAATAGAAACGTTATCCCTACAGACAAAAATCAGAAGATACAATTGACGATTTACTATAAAACCAAGAAAACTGCCAACCTACTCATGAGAAACTCTCCAGACACAAAGCAGAACGCTTTGAAAGAGACCAATGTCGTCTATGCCTTCAAATGCCCACTTGGGGACTGTAAGCCCCAAAGAACTCAATATATAGGCAAGACAACAACATCTCTTTCCAGGCGATTAACGATGCATAAGCAACAGGGCTCTATCAAGGAACATATAATCTCTTCCCACAACCAAACCATCACCAGAGAAATCTTAACAAACAACACAGAAATCATTGATAGATACAGCGACAACAGGCGGCTTGACATCTGCGAGGCACTACACATCAAGAAGTCAACACCAGCAATCAACAGCCAATTAACGCACTACTATATTCTACCCACTTCAAGACTCCGCTCCAATATAGAAACATCAAGAAATACGGGCCAATAGGCCTTCTGCAGTTACAGATCTATTCTTCCCTTATACCCATTGTTTCGTGTTCTGTGTTTGTTCTCACCTCACCCCAAACCATTGTAACATGTCACCTCACCCAAATGCAGGTATTTAAACTCTGTTCAGTTATAGTTGTTCTGTGTGTGAAAAAGTCTTTGAAAATGTAATAAGTTTTACGAAACGCGCTCAAGTGTCGCGTCAGACTAAGAAATAAAGAATGAATTTTGGAGAATTGATTTTTAATTTACCGTCATCAGTAAAAACAAACATAAGGAAAATTGAGAAAATTCGTGTTAGAATTATTAATCTTACTTTTTCGGTCATATTTAATAACATATATATATATATATATATATATATATATATATATATATATATATATATATATATATATATATATATATATATATATATATATATATATATATATATATATATATTGAACACAACATCTTTGTAACTATTCTTAGTTTCCTCTTGGATATTTTCCATTCTATGCAAATATCATACCATCTGGAGGGTGAAGAAACAAGATATCACTTAATCTTTCCATTTTTATTGTTCGACATTTCGTCAGCAATGTAACATCTCAGGAGTACATTTTGTTGCGCTAACACTGCTATACTCAGCCTACAAAAAGACATCTAGACATTTTTATATATGGGTGCACCCTACTCTACGATTCACTTAATCCGTTTAATCGGTAGAAAATGCAAAGGGTAGGGTGAGGAGATTGTTGCCTAACTCCGGCTTCTAGCTGTCCGCCAGGTCTTACCTTTTTCCCTTTGGACCAATGGAGGACCATCAAACAGTTGAATACTAGAAGCCAAATTCATCTGGATGCTGATTACTGGTGTCATCTCCAGAATGAACACAGCTTTATGAATACGAAGCCCCCTACGATCGTTGTTGAGTGTAATTAATGTCGTATCTTTCACGATGTCTCGGCGATTAAGGATGTTGTTTTGGTATTCAGAAAGATGTTGTTTAATAACTCCATTTTGGAAATGAAGTGTAAGACGTCTTCTAAATTTTTTCGTGGAATGTGCAATGTAGCATATATTTCGGAGCGCACAGTCTCCGAACCTGCACTTGTATTAATACACTACATTGGTGCACCTCAGTTTGTCAAAGGAGGCAGTGATGTAATTTCTCATAATGAGGGAAGATGTACGAGGGTTTTTATAATAAATGCCTGGACGAACCCTTGCGTTTTCATTGCAAGGTTTTCAATTCCTGTCAATTATGTCTCGTATCATCTCATCCTTTTTGTATGCCTCAGTAAATGTGTTTTTATAATGCACTATAATGTCCCCTCTTGAGGGCGGATTTTCAACCCCTCAGGCCTGATTATTCTCAGTCAGGTGGCGGCCTAGATTCTTACTCATGATTTCGTCGAATTCTGTGTTGCAGTAATCATTTTTTCACAACAATTTGGTGGATTCGTTCGGTTCGAGTCTCGTTGTGCCGAAGTGAATCAAATTTATATTTCCACAATAGTGTAGTTGACAATTTATATGATGTTGGCAAGGACTACTAATTCCAAGGTTCCTGCTAGCAGCCAGGGAATGTATACAATTTCAGTTGGGCAGCAGTTTATTGCCTCTAAAATCTTTCCGTCTATGGCGGTCTCATAGTACAGTGGGAAAGCTTCTATCTCGCGCTCGTGGGGTCGGCGGTTCGAGTTTCCCAAGTGAATAAAATGGTTAGTTCCATAATAGTGTGGCTAACAATGGATTCTGAAATACCAGTGGTTAGGAAATGAAGTGCTAAATCACTGTCTTAATTCCATTAACGAATATTCACAGGTGCAGTGTGTACATGCTGGTGCCCTACAGTCCCCAGGGAGCCCAGGTGCTGAAGGTGGCCTACTGGACGCCCCACCGAGGCCTCACCCTCACCTCCAGCCTCCCGCTCTTCCCTGACAAGTTCTCCAGGTGAGTGCCGTGTAGTCTCTGGGAACCACGGGCTCTGATGGTGGCCTCCTTGACAACCCCTTATGGCCATGCTATCTCATTCTACTCTTTCCTAATAAGTTCTCCAAATATCTATATAGTGAAAAAACTTGCATTATGAACTAATAACATATTATGGAACCAACAATATATTTTGCAACCAACAATATATTTTGCCACAACAATATATTTTGAATACATTTTTTTTGAATACAGTTGAATACAATTGAATATAAATTTTTTAAAATTTTGAATACAGTTTATGGTACCAACATTATATCATCGAACTGACAGTATTTTGTGGACCCAGCAATATATTTGGGAACCATTGGGTAAACCATATATTATACTTGGTTCTAGATAGCAGTGAGATCGTAGTAAATGACACACAAATTGGGAGAATGTTAGGGAACAGTGATCAAAAGGAAATTATATTTATCTTAAAATTGTAAAGTAGGATGAAAGGACAGTCTTTAAGGGTACCAGATTTTTTATAAATCAAATTATTAGGAATTTATAGTTTTCTGGTGAAGGTGAGACTCTCGTCATTGGTTACTTCCGGCACGTGACCTCACCTTGCCAATCAGGTGCCTGTAGGAGTCACGACGTTTTGGAGGGAAACAGAATGACTCGGCGCCATCTTGTGCCCCAAAAGGGCGTAAGCCCCTTGCATAATCACACTTAAATGACAATTTCACAGCCATCCTAATAATGCTCCACACTCTCAAACATATGAAAATGTTCCCTGGATATCAGAGAACGCTCAGGTTATGGAAATATGACTCTTCAAGCTGAGTTAGGAGAAATATAAGGGTGGGACACCGTATGATACCCCTCCTCCTTAAAATAAGAGTCATATCTAATGGAGATCACTTGTGAGGGCAACTGGTGTTCTCGCCCCTTCTCTTTCTGGCGTGCCTCTCCTCCAATCAGTGACGTGGCTCGTACCCCTCGCCAGTCACTCGCATTACTCCTCCACTTCCCATGAGACAGGGTGAGATGAGTGTTCTCAGAACACCTATAAGGAGTCCTCCTTTCGTGTCCCCAAGTACACACCCGCGACTCGTCATCTCCATAAAACTTCGTGTATGTAGGGCCCCCCACTACGCCGTGCACTCTGAGGTACTCCTGCACCTCTACTGCGTCCTACAGGTACTCTTTGCTTTCTTTCACACTCTTCCCTTCGCCACTCTTCTCTCTTCTTGGTTCCTCTCCTCCCATAAGTGCGCTGTCTCCTCACAGTGACACTTGTTAGCTGTTCTTCATCCAGCAACTTCTTCTCTTCCACACTAGGCATTTGCGTTGGCCCAGTGCCCATAGGGCTAGGCTGGCGCCCACCCTGGGTGTACCTGTTCCCTGCTTTCTTCTTATTCCTGTCATTTGAATCCCATCCATTCCACTGCTCTCGACGAACGTCTTCATTTCTTCACGAAAGCCTCTTCACTGTAGACATCTTCCTAGATTCGTGGTCGGGTCTAATTACCTCACTGCGGCTCACGTCGCGACGGTGGTTCTCTACCTGTTCCACTATTTTCCCGGCTGGCGTAGGGCACAGTGCGTCGTGGCTCCACTCTGTCCCTCACAGCCGCTCGTTCACTCTCTGAGCTCACCTTGGTCACACCTCCAGGTGGAGGGAGTGCGGCCTGCAGCTCTTCCACCGACCCAGGCGCCTGTTCCGCTGCTGCTCCTCGCCACGTCTCCACGTGTATCATTAGGCTAAGTCGCAGGTCCTTGCCAGGGATTTCCACGACCTCTCTGCACACTCGCCCTTGTCGTCGTCCTCCCTAGTGACGTCATCATCGGTGCATTCGGCTCCCACACTACTACCTGAGTCGACCGGTACCTTCCCCGATATAGTTTTACTACTGCCCGATACATAGGCACTTCTGGTCCAATCAGACTGTACGCTGCCTCCACCCAAGTCATTGCCCAGCACCATCTGGACGTGCTTCAGGGTAACTTTGGGGCTACAGCTATGATGGCCTTTTCGACGCCATAGTCGGCAACCAGCTGCACCTCGTGAAGCGGTAACCTGCATTCCTGCCCCACACTGCGTAGTCTCACTACTCCCACAGGTGACTCATCAAAATCCTCGGGAAGAATATCCCTGGCTACCATGCTCACGTCAGCACCCATATCGTGAAGCACCACAACTTCCACAGGGTCTGACTTCCCAAACCTCACTGTACCCTCAAAAACGAAAGGATGCACTCCCAACTTTACCTCGCAACCATTTTCATTGGGACCATTATAGTAAGGGGTATGGGTAACTACCCTCTCTTCTTCCAACATCAGCCCTTTGTCTTCTCGTGCTTGTCACATTCTCGAGCATAATGTCCCTTCACACCACAGTTGTAACATGGTCCTACTCTGGGTATACCTCTCCCAGTCACCTGGACCACACCTTGCTGGGTTGTCGTGCTCCGAGTCCTCTCAGAACTCCCAGACACGTACTCTCGGTTCAAGCTGCTTGCCCTATAGCTCTTACTCGTATTGCAATTCGGACACTTCCTCATGGGTTCCCGCAGGCTCACTTGGGCCTGGGTCTTGTCACTTGAGTAGTACGACACACCTGATCTGTACCCACCCTTCACATCTCCGTGGCTACTCCACGAGCGGTCGTCTTCCTGCTGAACTGGCTGTCTGGGTCGACTCTCCCTCAGAGAACCCAACGCCTTTTCCAACATGTCGGCTCTGTCTGCAGCAGCCTTAAGGTTTTAATGCCTGCCTCCTTTATTCTGACCTTGAGCTCTGGATGGAGCATCGACATGAATTTCTCCATCACAATCAATTGTCTCTACCTCTTCGGCCTTCAGCCATCGTAGGAACCTGCGCTCTCGAGCAGTCTCAGCATATGACCTTCCGGACGACCTTGTGCACTCACGGAAGCGTTTTCTGTAAACCTCCGGGGTCAGTCTATATGAGTGGAGCACCGCTTTCTTGATCGTATCGTATATGGCGCACCCCTCGTTGTCCAACATGTTATAAGCCTCTCTGGCCTCCCCAGTCAATCTACTCTGCACTAACGCAGCCCAATCCTCTTCCGGCCATTCCTTCAACGTTGCTATCCTCTCAAAATGGTCGAAGAAAGCCTCGGCCTCTAGAGGGTCAAAGGTGTGTAGGTCGCGCTCACGGGCCTGGAGGTCATCCCGCCGTGCAGGCGTCGAGGGAGCCCACGCTCAACCCCGAGTCAACTCGACCTCCTTCTTCGCCTTTATTTCCTCTCGTCACAGTTGTCTTTCTCCTTCCTCTCGTTGCAGTTGGGCTTTGCGCTCCTCTTGCTTCAGCTGGCCTTCGCACTCCTCTTGCTTCAGCTGGGCCTCGTGCTCACGCTAATCTCGCTCCAGCTGAGCTTCGCGCTCCTCTCGCTTCAGCTGAGCTTCATGCTCCTCTCGCTTCAGCTGGGCTTCGCGCTCACACTCCTCTCGCTCCAGCTGAGCTTCGCGCTCCTCTCGTTTCAGCTGGGCCTCCAGCTGCATCCTCAATAACTCCAGCTTTATACTCCTCCTGCTGCTACTGCTTGATCCCCTGCTGCTTCTTTCATCCCTCCAGTTCCCACCAACACTGGCAGGTGCTTGGGACGGTCCTACCCTGGAGACCTCCTCTCGGGCCTTGAGTTAAGCTATGATCTCAATCCGCCGCCTTGGAGGACCTCAACCTCTAACCAAAGTGGTCCGCCACCAGCTGCAGCTGAACCTTGGTGCACTCCTCTAGCACCTGCTCGTCCCTCGACTCAATAAATTTTTTCACTCTATCGTCCTCCATCTCTAGGCTATTGAGTAACCGTATGCAAGGGAATACACCAGCGAGCAATGTAAACCGAGACCTATGTCGACCTTAGTACACTCGTCACTGCACTTGCAAATCTTTGCTTCACTGTTGTTCGATGATCCTGGCAAGGTCGCCACTGTCAGGGTTCACCCTCTTCCTACCCATCGTTGGGGTCGTACCACGGGTCTCCACCCCTCAGTACCAGGCACCACTGCCCTCCCTGGGGCATCCCCCAGTCAACTAAGTGCTGGTCATTCGCTGTCGGCGCCTTAGCTAGCTGGTCGCACACGGATTTGTTCCCAGAAAACTCACGATTCTGTGCACCCATCAGCTCTATTCATCGCGATTTTGTGAGGAACACTACATCTGTACTCCAAGACCCAGACAATATCTTGTTTTGAAGTAAACAATTCCGATTTTGCCTACAATTGACGGTAAAGCAACGTTGTTGATTACCTGCTGTCCAGCTGACTGGTTTTCTGCGCAACCCAGTACGCAAGCGACCCAAACTCTCGTACCGCACTTTTTTTTTAGGACCGTATCACTGACCAGGTCACTTAGAGTCCTACCCTGAAGGGCAAGGCGATATCCCGTGGGCATTGCCACAAGAAAGCACTTTAGAAGGTGTACTGAGCCTGACAGGAAAAGGTTGACCAAACAGCTCGTTTAGGTGTTAGGTATCCCTAATTCCACCTGGGGGAAACATTCTACGACCTCCGTTGGAGGGGAATGAACTTCTCCAGGCCTAGGAGTGTCTCGGGCATTAGGTAGGGCAGTGATTCGGTCCTCACTACGTGGAGAGAGTCATGGGGAAGGCTAAGAGAATGAGAAAATATTGGCAGCTTTCAGACGAGGAGGGATGGTGGACCGATGTGCAGCAGGCACCGAAGAAAACTGCTCTCGAGGCTTCGCCATGTGCCTCTACCAGCAAGGCAGCAGACGTAATGGACCTGGAGGGGGCAGCATCAGTCACACACCAGCCAGTGTCAGACAATGCTTCTCTGTCCACAACACAACCACAGGACAACAGTATGAGACAGGAGAGGACACCACCAGTCTCACACCAGCCAGTGTCAGACACTGTACCTCTCTCCACAGCCCAGCCACAGGACAACAGTATGAGACAGGAGAGGACACTACCAGTCTCACACCAGACATCGCCAGCCTCTGCACATCTTCCAAAATTCAAGATAATGCAGTCAGACCACTTTCCTACAGCATATGGAGTAGTAACGGCAATGGAAAAAGAACAACCAGAGCTCAAACTTTCCATTACAGTCAACCTGAAAGGAGAAATAATAATAGCACCACAAGACCAACAGACTGCAAATTACTTAGAAAAAGTACGGGTCCTGCAAGGGAAACCTGTATGCTTGGAAAAGCTGGACCCTTCGGAAAGACGCACACGAGTCGTGCTTTTGGGATACTCAATCGACTTTCCCCTGGATCCAGTACTCGAGCACAAGCAAATCCTGAGTGCGGAACGATGCTGCACAAAAGTAGACAAGGCAGCGACACGTCAAATTCTGGTGACCGTCATGGGACGTGTGCCAGAAACGTTCAGTCTTGGAAATTGGGGAACATACCGACAGAGACCATACGTCCCAGAACCCCTGCGCTGCTTCAGGTGTCAGAAATACGGCCACCATCAGTCACGCTGCACCGGACAGGAGAGATGCGGAGTGTGCAGCCTGAGACATCCAACCAAAAACTGCATAGCCAAGCACAAGGCAAACCAGGCCACAACAGCTAAATGTCCAAATTGTGGAGGCAAACATCATGCCTGGAGCTCAACCTGCTCTGCACGGAAAGAAAAAGTGCAGACAGCTCAGGCCAGGATACACACACAGACCAGCACCACATACACCAACACCAACGTCTGGAACATTCGTGCACAGCCGCAACAGACACACGCACTCACAGAGCAAAATTTACCGAATCTATTAATTCCAAATCAGAAAATACACAAAGGTGCTGCAGAAATACAGCAAATGCAAAAGGGCAAAAAACAATTACTTTCGGAATCGACACACCAGATATACAGTTTTACCGAGGTCCAGCTGAAAAACATCGTGAAGATCATGGCAGAGACCATTATCGATTGCCTACAGATGACGCAGAACGCCTCACAGTGACAGACTCAGGAAATCGCTTGTGTGATAATGGACAAGATCGTGCAGCAGACCCCAGTTACACAACATATAGACAGTCTGAGACAAGACGAAGCACAAGTGGACCAACAACGCATCACGGACGTACAGACTTCCAACAACAATCGGGTAGTCAAGACACCAGAACGTCGACATTTACAAACGCAACTGCAAGAATTAGTGCCCACCCAAGATCAACAGAATCTTACAACACAGGAGACAGACAACAACAGCCCATGCAGTGTGATATGCAACAACACCAACACAGACGTATTGAACAGCAGAGATGCACAGGTTCCAATATCACAAGAAACGGCCACGACCGATCAATGCAGTCCGACTTGCAGCAATACCAACAACACAGTGATGGACCACAGTTATGCACAGATTCCAACAATGCCGGGGTTGACCACGACCGATCAATGCAGTCCGATTTGCAACGACACGACTTGCGAGGTGGAGAATATAGAGGTCGATCCCGAAGAGAAGTTCTACTAGAACAGGCAACACCAACCGAAACCGTCGTCTGGCCATTACGAATACTGCAGTGGAACATACAAGGTCTTGGAAATAAAAACCACACACTTCGGGAGGCTGCAATCAGCACGAAAGCAGATATAATCGTTTTGGAAGAAACTCTTTTCCCAGCCACGAAATCCTTCAGATTAGCTGGATATCAGCACTATGTTATGCCGTATGAGCAGGGGAGACAAAGAGGATTAATGACCCTCGTCAGGAACACCATACCCAGCAAGAACATAGACCCAGTTTCATGTGGGGATGGAGTAGAGGTATTAGCAGTAACAGTGGATATGGCTAATATTGAGCTCCTCATATACAACGTTTACAAGCCCCATAGACGTTAACTAGAAGCAAAGGCGGCGCTTGCCTTGGCCACGCAGGAAAATGTAAATATTGCTGGGGATTTTATTGCTCATCA
>WNGS01167128.1:47341-58367 GCA_020271785.1 Procambarus virginalis | reverse complement strand
TCAAGTGTGCCCGGGTGTCTGCTCACTCACTGCCCATAAACTGCTCAACTTCTCAGCCCATCATAGCTAAGTATGTCACATACAATATTTTATTTTAGTTTCCCGTGATCAGAGACCGCATTTTAACAATACTTGTACTGTTTAAGAAGAGAAAACAACTTTTTGGAAAAAAATTTTTCGGCACACCACAGGTGTGTCAAACTATAATGTGGCGCAGTTTAAGGCCTAGAAAATTTAATGTACAAAGAACATTAACACTGTCAAACAATTGACTAAATTCCTCTGAAAGAGGTGGAGCCTCGGAAGAAGTGAGAGAAGTGGCACAACAGACAAGAAGGCTGGGAGCCAGGATTGAACTGGTCACATGGGAGCCTCGGGAAGGTGAGGGAAGTGGCACAACAGACAAGAAGGCTGGGAGCCAGGATTGAACTGGTCACATGGGAGCCTCGGGAAGGTGAGAGAAGTGGCACAACAGACAAGAAGGCTGGGAGCCAGGATTGAACTGGTCACATGGGAGCCTCGGGAAGGTGAGGAAGTGGCACAACAGACAAGAAGGCTGGGAGCCAGGATGAACTGGTCACATGGGAGCCTCGGAAGGTGAGGGAAGTGGCACAACAGACAAGAGGCTGGGAGCCAGGATTGAACTGGTCACATGGGAGCCTCGGGAAGGTGAGGGAAGTGGCACAACAGACAAGAAGGCTGGGAGCCAGGATTGAACTGGTCACATGGGAGCCTCGGGAAGGTGAGGGAAGTGGCACAACAGACAAGAAGGCTGGGAGCCAGGATTGAACTGGTCACATGGGAGCCTCGGGAAGGTGAGAGAAGTGGCACAACAGACAAGAAGGCTGGGAGCCAGGATTGAACTGGTCACATGGGAGCCTCGGGAAGGTGAGGGAAGTGGCACAACAGACAAGAAGGCTGGGAGCCAGGATTGAACTGGTCACATGGGAGCCTCGGGAAGGTGAGGGAAGTGGCACAACAGACAAGAAGGCTGGGAGCCAGGATTGAACTGGTCACATGGGAGCCTCGGGAAGGCGAGGGAAGTGCACAACAGACAAGAAGGCTGGGAGCCAGGATTGAACTGGTCACATGGGAGCCAACGAAGAATGTGGCCCATTAAGGTCGCCAGCCATATTCACAGGAAGCAGTAGTTTGACTGGTGGGAAGAGGTACTGTACAGTCAGGGAGAAATGTATTGGCTGTGAATAGGAAGCAGCTGGTTCCACACAAAAGCAAACAGGATCACCAGTGAATGGCTAAACAGCCTGCAAAAAATGTGAGGCCCCATTTACCACCTACTGTACTTCAATGAAAATTGTGTTAATTAATACACTATCGCACTCGGATGTCACCCCCGGTTGTCATTAATTTTTCTCTCGCGTCCACTCAGGTGCCGCATACATATGCGTCAATCATTTTAAAATATTTGTTAAAAATTCAAATTTTATCCGATCAATCTGGAAGTGGTTTCAAAATGAGCGCCTTTAGATTGCACACAATTTGATACAATAATAACGATGTAGCCTGACAATTGAGGTCAGAACACTTGAAAGATTTTAAATACTTTTGTGGTCCAAATTTTAAAATTTATTAAAATTCCATTTATTGTTCTATTATTATGGGAATAGTTTTAAAATGCGTGCCTTTAGATTGCGAACAATTTGATACCAAAATGAAAGACATAACACAAAAATTGATGTCAGAACACTGGAAAGATATAAATAATTTTGTGATGAGTGCCCAAAATTTAAAATATTTGGTAAAATTCCATTTATTGCTCTATTATTATGGGACTAGTTTTAAGATATGCGCCTTCACATGGTGAACAACTTGATACCAAACTGAAAGACGTAACACGAAAATTGATGTTATGAAACTTAATGAGAATATACATTAGGTTGCAGGTGTGCCAATTGGTGCTCGTTCATGGGTAACTTTGCCGACTTTAGGCTTTGCTGTGGGGAGTCACGACGGGCTTTTGAACCTTATATGCATATACACCCGTAGGGAATTCTATTGTAAACACAATGATACCAAAATGAACGATGTAGCACGAGAATTAAGGTGAGGAAACTGAAACGAGTATACACATTTGCAGTGTTGCCTCACACTCGCCCGCACCGCCATGAGCATGACGTCAAAGTCTGCGGAGCACAAGCTCTGGACCCGAAAGTGTTAAGTGTCCAATTTAACTTGAACAAGCAACTGACTATTAATTAACTACTGCATTTCAAAGTACTGTACCTGTACTAAAATTCTAGCAATATGAAAAATGAATGAAACCCATGTGCACTTTTAAAACAAATGATAGGTTTTCTGCACTAGATGACAAAAATGTAATTTCCTTGAATTGATCACCAAAAAAAGAATTTAGAAGTACCTATTGTATAAAGATAATCATTTTTTTTTCCAAAATTCATAGTTATCCAATTAATTAACTGATTATTTAAAAGACTCAGGAAATCTTAAGTACTGTACCTTGCTTTGTATTTTCATCATCCTTGTCCACACTAAAAATGTCCAAGCGAAAATTTCGAAGGCCAGTGTCAGAAACTTTTGGTACGGAGATAATTCTTTTGATACGACAGGCACTGTTAACACTGGTTCCTCTTCCTTCTCTGTCTTCCATATTGAAAATGTATGCCCAAAACTCTGAAGGTTATCTGGAATAATAGCAAGCAGAAACTATAAAACATTCATAAAGAATTGATAAAATGCAAATTTATATCAAATCAAATCTTTATCAAATGGTTAAACAGTTTGTCATTATTCTTAACCATATCTTTTACTATAATAATACTGTAATTGGGTAGCAACCTTCTGATGAGAAATGTTATTTCAATCATGTTTTTTCACTCACTGACTAAAAGTGCCCATTTCTGGTGGATCCCTTCAGCGAGTTCCCGAGCTAACCACCTGAACACCCCAAGCATTAGGCATTCCACCAATTTCTTTTGAATCATAAGTGCCTACCAGTACCAGGATCTGACACTTTTAAACTTTAAAATGCAGCTATGACCATACATTGATCCTCAGGATACCTGTCAAATACCGTTCAATGATTCCGAGGATCAACGTCCCCACAGCCCAGTCTCTGACTAGGCCTCCTGGTCAGTGGTGTCAGAAATTCTGATACTAAATACAAACTCCTACCATACTAAGCAATTGCTGTTATGTTAGGCAAATATTAACACTAACCCTAAATAGCTTAGTGAATCATTCAAAGAAAATTTGGATTTCTTGGCTTCTCTTGGAAAATGGGACTTTTGCCACATCACCTGAATTTCTATTTATTCATAATACTGTACTTACATTAAATAATCTTTAAACTACATACCAGTCTGGGGACCAAATTAAATAAAGTGTTACCCATGACTGGACATAATTAAATCATGAATAAAATCAGTCTCCTTCCTGTTGTCAAAAATAATAATAATAATAATAATAATAATAATAATAATAATATAATAAAAATATTTTATTTAGGAAAAGTACATACATAGATGCATTTACAAACATTCTGATTGATTTATAGACAGAGCTAGTACATACAATACATAAAGCCACTAGTACTCATAGCGTTTCGGGCAAGGTGAGATGGGGGAAAAAACACTTAGACTAAAACTTAATAGTAATTGAGCTTAAAGTATAAATTGCATTCAAAAAAATAAAAATAAAATAAAACACAGAAATAGAACCGTTCAACCATTACACTGCTCAGGGGTCCTGGGGACATTTACACCCCTGTGCACAAGAAAAAAAAAATTCAAAAATTTTTTTCGTCTTCTAAACACGTTAATTTGTGTCCCCTGAGCACGGGAAAAAAAAAATTGTAGGCGACATATTTTGGGCGCAATTGACCGAGGAAGTCTGGCAAAAAGTGGGCGTTGACAGAGCGGTCGTCAGGGCCGGTCAGCATCACCCGCACTGACAGGTGGGAGTTGCCACAAAGATATTATTACCTAATTGTTTCAATGTCTCTGATTGATTTTTTCTTAGTTGTTTTTGCAGTAATATTATTCAATAGTGTGTATTGTAATATATGTATATAATAAAAGTGGTGAATAATCACTATACTCAAAAGTATGGTGTGCATATTTGTGATTCTATTATTGTTTATAAAACAATGAACAAATAATTTTGCTGCTATTACACTCTATACACAGGTTTTATATAAGTATCTGCATGTTTTGGTCACCATAACGAACCACTAAGTTGGTATTGAGAGTCGAAAAGCAACGAAGAGTTACCGCCATACACCAGCCAGCCACTCGCTGCCACTCCCTCAACACACGCATTAAACTTTCTTCCCCAACAATACCATTTGCGGTGTTATTACACTATATATAGACGTTATATATAAGTATGTATATATATTGTTCACCACAACTGTACAGCTAAGCTGATATGGTTAGTTCAGGCACTAAGAGTCGTCGCTATACACAGCTGGCGGCTGGCGGCTCCCTCACTCATTCAAGGTCACACGCACTAAACTTTCTCCCCAACAATACTGTTTGCAGTGTTATTACCCTATATACACATATTATATATAAGTATCTACATGTTTTATGCACCGTAACTGTACACCTAAGCTTGTAGTGCGCCCAAAGAGCATAGTGGCCACTCTCTAAACAGCTAGACAAATCGTGCAGACGACGTCACCTCCGTCACCCAAATTTCTCCTCCCAGCATAATCCTTTTGCTGTTATTACACTAATACACACATTATATATAAGTATCTACATTTGTGTTCACCATATAGAACCACTGAGCTGGTATGGTGAATGCAAACAATAACAGGTGGCCACACCTGAGTATAACATACACCATATCAGCTGAGTATAATGTAAACCATAGTAGTGCTGATACATTGGGTTGAGAGGTGGGTCCAAAGAGCTGAAGCTCAACCCCCACAACAAGCACAACTAGGTGATTACAACTGGATGAGTACATTATGCCGAAGGATACATTCACATGGCAGCTCGTGTACGCACAGGTGGTGACACGTATACACACACACACACTTTGCTTTGGCTTTGAAGTATAGTGTAGTGGATACAGCGTGCAACTGCCACCTCGTTGGCCAGTGTTCGAGTACCCTGGTGGGTGGAGTGTCTAAAAAGTTATAAAACTTCAGCTAGTGGTTATAGGCTAGTCTGTGCATTAAGCATTTGGCACTGAGTTCTCCCACATAACAGGGCTCGATGAAAAGCACCAGAGGTCTCACACTATCTCATTGCCTGGGAGAGAGGATGGAGTTCTGGTTGTTAAAATACCCCAGAATTCCTACCACTCGTTTTTTTTTTTAATTCAAAAGGTGACACCCCCAGGGTCAACACTTGCAGCAGAGGAGCTCCAGCATATTTCAACAATCCTAAGTATTGTAGTACAGGTTGGTGATAGTGAGTGGTGTCCCAGAGAACATAAAGGTATAGTGCTCTTGAAAAATAGGTGAGATAACAGTAATGTGCTAAGGGAAGTGAAAAATCGGATAAGAAAAAGTTGCCCCTAGTGTTTACAGTGCAGAGAACAAATTCAAGATGGCCGCTGGCAAGTGGAAAACAAAAACAGAGCTTGATTTTGAGGGATTCAATGAAGAAAAGCATTGATATTAGCAGTCTACATAACAAGTTGGTAAATTTAGATAGTATAGTGAACTTCATGTAGAAATAATTCGTAAATTGAAAGAAAGTAATGACCATTTGAATAGCAAAGTTTTATGTCTTGAGGATATAGTGAAAGACTTGCGCAAGGATAAGAATCAAATGGAAACAAATTGCAAAGACATGGAAGAAGAAAATAAACTCTTAACCCTTACACTGCTCAGGGTCCTGGGGACATTTACACCCCTGTGCGCAAGAAAAAAAAAAATTCCAAAAAATTTTTTCGTCTTCTAAACACGTTAATTTGTGTCCCCTGAGCACGGGAAAAATAGCAAAAATCGTAGGTTACATATTTTGGCGCAATTGACCGAGGAAGTCTGGCAAAAAGTGGGCGTTGACAGAGCGTCGCCAGGGCTGGTCAGCGTCACCCGCGCTGACAGAGGGAGTTGCCACAAAGATATTATTACCTAATTGTTTCAATGTCTCCGATTGTTTTTCTTAGTTTTTTGCAGTAATATTATTCAATAGTGTGTATTGTAATATATTTATATTAATAAAAGTGGTGAATAATCGCTATACTCAAAAGTATGGTGTGCATATTAGTAATCAATTATTATGTTCATAAAACAATAAACAAATAGTTTTGCTGCTATTACACTCTATACACAGGTTATATATAAGTATCTGCATATTTTGGTTACCATAACGAACACTAAGTTGGTATTGAGAGTCGAAAAGCAACGAGAGTTACCGCCACACACCAGCCAGCCACTCGCTGCCACTCCCTCAACACACGCACTAAACTTTCTCCCCCAACAATACCATGTTGGGTGTATACACTATATACAGACGTTATATATAAGTATGTATATATTTGTTCACCACAACTGTACAGCTAAGCTGATATAGTTAGTTCAGGCACTAAGAGTCGTCGGTATGCACAGCTGGCGGCTGGCGGTTCCTCACTCATTCAAGGTCACACCACACTAAACTTTCTCCCCAACAATACTGTTTGCTGCTATTACACTCTATACACAGGTTATATATAAGTATCTGCATATTTTGGTCACCATACGAACCACTAAGTTGGTATTGAGAGTCGAAGAGCAACGAAGAGTTACCGCCACACACCAGCCAGCCACTCGCTGCCACTCCCTCAACACACGCACTAAACTTTCTCCCCCAACAATACCATTTGTGGTGTTATTACACTATATACAGACGTTATATATAAGTATGTATATATTTTGTTCACCACAACTGTACAGCTAAGCTGATATAGTTAGTTCAGGCACTAAGAGTCGTCGGCTATACACAGCTGGCGGCTCCCTCACTCATTCAAGGTCACACGCACTAAACTTTCTCCCCAACAATACTGTTTGCAGTGTTATTACCCTATATACACATATTATATATAAATATCTACATGTTTTATGCACTGTAACTGTACACCTAAGCTTGTAGTGCGCCCAAAGAGCATAGTGGCACCCTCTAAACAGCTGGACAAATCGTGCAGACGACGTCACCTCCGTCACCCAAATGGCTCCTCCCAGCATAATCCTTTGCTGTTATTACACTAATACACACATTATATATAAGTATCTACATTTGTGTTCACCATAGAGAAACTGAGCTGGTATGGTGAATGTAATCAGCATTACTCCTCCCACAGCGCTAATTATTACAACAATCATGTATATCAACAAACCCTGGTAATTGATATCACAGTCACGGATCATCTGTAATATTGTCATCACTAAATAATAAACAGTTAATTTTATTTCGACATTTTTCGGTGATGCTGTGGTCACAAGGTGAACAGCAGAGCTGATCGCTCTGATGCGTGCGCCAGCCTTGGATGCTCCAACAGGACTGTGCCTCTCACAACTGAGAATATTGCCACGATTTTTTTTTTTTAAATTGCGTCTGTTTACAAGACCCTGAGGAAGCTACTGTGAACTCTCATGTAGCCGGGGTAATTTGAAAGGAATGGCCACCCTATGCGTATATATACGCCTTGCGCAAGGTAGGGAATGTTTACCAGGGCGATATATACACGCCATGCGAAGAAAGAAATTAACTCTTATTAAAATAGCTTTGGAAGAAGTTAAAGTAAATTTAAGCATAAATGACTACAATAGGTTAGGCAAGGAAATTCAACAGGAGAAACAGCTTTGTCAGCACAGATGGAGGAAGTTACACAGGGTATAGAACAGTGCAAGAAAGATATGCAACTCACCTATGCACAAGTGGCCAAGGAGAAGGAAAGAATTGAAGAAGCTGTAAAGGAAGTCAACACTGCAGCAACCAAGATAAAACAAACATTAGGCTAGAAGTGAGAAAGAATTGGCATCTAACCGAAGTTGGTGCAAAACACAGTTGATCGGAGTAAGTCCCTGATCATTTTTGGTTGCAAAGAAAAGGAGATAACATCTAGGTCAGAAAGAGCTGTCGAAGAAGCTAAAGTAGTAGATAAAATTGTTGGCCTCGTAGGTCTCACTACCATAGAGAATGTGTGCGACTACAGGAGAATAGGCAGGTACGTAAAAGGGAAAGATCGACCTTTGAGGATCACCCTAAACGGTGCCAAACAGATGGAAGAAGTACTAAGGAATGCTAGAAAATTGCAAAGTGATGAGGATGGGAAAGGGTGGTCGTTAAGACGAGATCTTTCAAAAGAAGACAGAGAGAAGCTGAAACTGAACCTCGCCGAGGCAAAACGTTTAAATGAGAACAGAATGAATGAAGAAGAAATCAATTCTTTTTTCTACAAAGTGTTAGGGGTAGGCAAACCAGTAAAGTGGTACATAAAGGCAAACCAACAAAATCAATAGAGAGAGGAGGAGTGAAGAATAAGGAGAGGGGGGAACAAGTTCCTGAAGATTGCATACACCAACATAGATGGAGTGAGATCGAAGATACTGGAGTTAAGTGATGTAATACAGCTGCAGACACCAGACATTGTTGCACTCACGGAGACAAAACTTGAAGATGTTATTTTAAATGAGGTCATATTCCCAAGGGGCTACTCAA
Source organism: Procambarus virginalis (assembly GCA_020271785.1). NCBI lineage: Eukaryota > Metazoa > Arthropoda > Malacostraca > Decapoda > Cambaridae > Procambarus > Procambarus virginalis. The sequence continues at coordinate 49,731 of WNGS01167128.1, read as the reverse complement.
TTTGGAGACGGGACAGAAAAATTAGGAAAGGCGGTGGCGTTGCTGTGCTGGTGAAAAGAACACCTAAAGGTGAAGGAAATAATGACTGCCAATCCACAAGAAGTTGACATAATAGCACTAGAGATCTGCCATGAGGATGATAAACTAATGATAATAAATGCATATAGTCCACCGCCAAGCAGCACATGGTCAAAGGAGGAGCTAGATAGTAAACGAGAAGGTCTTATAACAATAATGAGAGAGATTATAGCGAGAGCGGATAACGATAGATCACGACTGTTGATAGTCGGTGACTTCAACTTGAAATCCATAGACTGGGAAGCATATGAAGCTAAAACAGAAGATTTTTGGACCTGTAGATTGTAGACCTCATCCTGGAAACATTCTTGTATCAACATGTTAAACAAGCTACGAGGATGAGGGAAGGGGACGTTCCCTCCATGCTAGATTTGATATTTACCAGGAAGGAGGAAGAGATATTTGACATTCAGTACCTTCCTCCCTTGGGTAAAAGTGACCATGTCTTTTTGGGAATAAAGTATGCAATGCGTTATAAGCTGGAAGAAAAAAGAGGTTGAAGCAGTTGAAAAACCAGACTTCAGGAGAGGACATTATGGTGACCTTAGAAATTTTTTTAGTGAGTATAATTGGACAGACTTGATGCTAGGCAAGGAAGTGAATGAGATGTATGTCAAGTTTTGTGAAATATATGATAAAGGCACAAAAAAATTTATACCAAAACAGAGATGCAGAACTAGAAAACAGGATTGGTTCAATAGAAATTGCGAGAGGGCTAGGAGACCAAAAGACACAAAAATGGAATCAATACAGGAAGAGGCCGAACCCCAAACATACCAGCGATACAAAGATGCGAGAAACAACTACACGGCAGTGAGGAGAGAGGCAGAAAGAAATTTTGAAAAAGGGATTGCAGACAAATGTAAAACAGAACCAGGTCTATTCTATAAATTCATAAACAACAAATTGCAGGTAAAGGATAATATTCAGAGGTTGAAAATGGGAAATAGATTCACGGAAGATGAAAAGGAAATGTGTGAAACACTAAACGAAAAGTTCCAAAGTGTGTTTGTACAAAATGAAATCTTTAGGGAACCAGACACAATAAGAATTCCAGAGAACAACATAGAGCACATAGAGGTGTCTAGAGACGAAGTGGAAAAAATGCTAAAGGAGCTAGGTAAGAACAAAGCAGTTGGTCCAGATGGAGTTTCACCATGGGTTCTGAGAGAATGTGCACCTGAGCTCAGCATTCCACTTCAACTGATTTTTCAGGCATCCCTGTTTACAGGAGCTGTAGCTGATGTGTGGAAAAAGGCTAACATAGTTCCAATCTACAAAAGTGGAAACAGGGAAGACCCCCTTAATTATAGACCTGTATCATTGACAAGTGTAATAGTCAAAATATTGGAAAAAATAATTAAAACTAAATGGGTAGAACACCTGGAGGAAAACGATATAATATCAGACAGACAGTATGGTTTTCGATCTGGAAGATCCTGTGTAACGAACTTGCTCAGTTTTTATGATCGAGCCACAGAGATTTTACAGGAAAGAGATGGTTGGGTTGACTGCATCTATCTGGACCTAAAAAAGGCTTTCGACAGAGTTCCCCATAAGAGGTTGTTCTGGAAACTGGAACATATTGGAGGAGTGACAGGTAAGCTACTAACATGGATGAAAAATTTCCTAACTGACAGAAAAATGAGGGCCGTAATCAGAGGCAAGGTATCGGATTGGAGGAATGTCACGAGTGGAGTACCACAGGGTTCAGTTCTTGCACCGGTAATGTTCATTGTCTACATAAACGATCTACCAGTGGGAATACAGAATTACATGAACATGTTTGCTGATGATGCTAAGATAATAGGGAAGATAAGAAACCTAGATGATTGTCATGCCCTTCAAGAAGACCTGGACAAAATAAGTATTTGGAGCAACACTTGGCAAATGGAATTTAATGTGAATAAATGCCATGTTATGGAATGTGGAATTGGAGAACATAGACCCCACACAACCTATAAATTATGTGAGAAATCTTTAAAGAATTCTGATAAAGAAAGGATCTAGGGGTGGTTTTAGATAGAAAACTGTCACCTGAGGACCACATCAAGAACATTGTGCGAGGAGCCTATGCTACACTTTCTAACTCAGAATTGCTTTAAATACATGGATGGAGAAATACTAAAGAAATTGTTCACGACTTTTATTAGACCAAAGCTGGAATATGCAGCGGTTGTATGGTGCCCATATCTTAAGAAGCACATCAACAAACTGGAAAAGGTGCAACGACATGCCACTAAGTGGCTCCCAGAATGAAGGACAAGAGCTATGAGGAGAGATAAAGGCATTAAACATGCAAAAAAAGAAGA
>WNGS01167128.1:30814-47331 GCA_020271785.1 Procambarus virginalis | reverse complement strand
TAAAGACTGTACCTCTCTCAACCAGTTTAAGATAAAAACTAAGCACTACCTAATATATTCCCTGTAACCTACTTTATCCCTATATTGTCAACCCATGTCTGTTATTTTTAAACAAGGCTGTATGTCGACCTAACTGTATTTTTGCTGTTTTTCTGCCATGTTCCCTTTATTATTTTTATTTTTTCTCAACACATTTTATACTTTAATCTCAATTAGTATTAAGTTTTAGTCTTTAACGTTTTTCCTGCCCAAAACGCTTTGCGTAATAGTGGCTTTAGGCATTGTATGTACTAACTCTATCTATAAATCTATCAATTTTTGTATCACCTCTTGTATGTATGTACTTTACCTGAATAAACATTTGAATTTGAATTTTTGATTTTGAAGCTGACTAAGTCCGGGATACTTATTTACTACTAGATGGATATGAGCATTAGGCGATAGGAAACATGCCCAACCATTTCTGTCCTGCCCAGGATTCGAACCTGGAATTCTCAATTGTGAGTCAAGAACGAGCCCAACTGTATTACTGGGACCCCTAAGATAAAGGACCTGCCTGAAATGTTATGCGTGTTAGTGGCTTTGCAAAAATGTAATACTCACACACCAACGTTATGTACTTTCACAACCTAAAGTATCTTCTTGAACATAAATAACAAAAAATAAAACAAATAAAAAATAAACAAATAAATGAGAGACGGCATGAGAGATCCTACAAGCATAACAGGGCGGATCTCATTGAAACTTAAAATATTGAACAATTTGGAGGATGTTGATCCGGACAACTTCAAGAAGTCAGATGTATCACAGATACAAGGTTTGCCATCGTCTTGTGTACGATGTACCACATCGTACACAAGACGATTCACCAACGAATATTAAAACCGACCTAACATAACCTAGTTTAATCCAACCTAACCTAACCAAACCCAATAAAGTTTAACCTATGCTAATACAGCCTAGCATAACAATATACTGTACTGTATATGGTTATACCAAACAGAAAACAAGCTTCGTCGAATAGTCTCATGTCCGAAACGACCATACCCCCAACCCAAACAAGGAGCAACTGTTTCAAGCTCAACAAACCACAATGTAGAACTGAAAACAGGAGCTTTTCACCCACATTGTTATACACCCATGGAACTGCCTACCCGCCAAAGCTGTAAATACCAAAACTCTGTTACATATTAAAATCCAGCTGGAAAAAATCATCAGGGCAAATGGAGTATTTTCTATTTTTTATTTTATTTATATACAAAAGTTCTTACATTCTTGTAGGCCACTAGCATGCATAGCATTTCGGGCTTAATCCTAATTTCCTTAATCCTAATTTTCCCCAGAACACAACCTGCCAAATCGTTTAACCACCAAGTACCCATTAACTGGGTGAACAGAAGCTACAGTTAAGCATTAACAACCAGTCAATCCTCCACAGCCAAGATACGAACCCAAGCCAAGGAGTTGAGGGAGTGTCTTACCACTGCGCCAGACACTGCTAAAACTGCCGACAAACCTCAGTACCTTTGACAAACCGCCGTCTGCCTGTCCTCGTTGAGCCCACTAGTATGTTAGTGGCTCTCAGATAAATTCAGGTAAATTAGCTTTGGTTAGGTTGTATGGGCCCACTTTAGTTCGGTTATCTGGTTTATGTTAAGCTGGGTTGACATAGGTTAAGGTGGTTTCAAAAAAATCCACTGGCGAATCGAACTGTCTTATATACGACGTGACTTGTATCATGCCAAAATGCGACTCAAAAATTTCAAAATCCAGCTGGACAGAATCATTAGGGTAAATGGGGTGAACGCCGACGCGACGCCTGAATCAGTGATTCATTGATTCAGGCGTTCAGATTCAGAGCTGGGACAGCCAGCTCTGAGGAGGCAAATAAGGCAGCTCTTATGGGGGTTTTATAGAATTATAAAAAGCCAACTAATGCTACACCAAGCCTCCTAGCATTAATGAAGAAATATGACATATTTACCCACTATAATGTCGCTGCTGAATGTCGACCGTGAAAAGGCATGTCTTTATTCAGAAATACTCTCACTTTATAGCCAAATTACACTGAAATAAGTGGCAGAAACGCCACGTCAACGATATTTGCGTCTATGTTGTGGAGCGACTTATCTCTGATATATTGTTCCCTGGAGAGTGTTCGCTGGTGCGCCAGTCGACGGTAGACGTCGCAAATTTATGAGCAAATCTATTTGTCGCAAATATATGAACTGCATGGTATGAACTAGTGAAATGCATGTTTACAACAATGTGTAGCATAAATAGCCACAAAACATTTAAGATTTATTAAAAAAAGCTTGTAGGGAAGTTAAATCAATTCCATAGTTTTTAGTTTTAGTTCATTTATTATGCACCCCATACCCATCTTGTGGGCGGTAGTGGAAAGGGTTACAGAGGCACATAATGGGCTCAGGGACTGAACCCCACAATTCATTTAGCTAAGCAAGTTACAATCTTGATGAGCTAGTTACAAAATTCAATATAAGTCGTCACATCAACAATGAGTTCAAGATCGACCTCAAATACAGGTTCTAAATTAAGCAACTGACATGTGAAGAGCTAGTGTCACAATTTATATGTTTGTCCTGCACACCGCCTCCCATCCAGTGGGCAGCGGTGGATAGGTTACAATCACTCAGTTACTACCTACAGTTAGCAAACTGGGGATATTTGGCTAAAATTTCTGGTAGCAGATAATTTTGAATGAAATATTTACACATCGCTGGAACATTGGTTATAGAATTGTCTCTAAATTCACGTATCTTTTCGCACTCCATCACATAGTGACGGAGGGTGTAGGACACTGGTTTTGTTATATAAATGCTGGTCTCTATGGATTACTGTAACTGCCAATGTGCTCAGAATGTATAACTTTCATCACCCCCACCAAGAGCGACAACAACAACACTTTCCTGCCCCATGGGAGATCACTCCTTTCCAAATTACTGTTCCCCCTTTCCCACCCAAGAAGCTGATTAAAGAACAAGCCTTGCTTCGACAAGAAGCAAAGTACAATGCCTTAAGCCAAATTGATGCTTTAGTCAGAGAGCGCTCCCTTTCCCAGATTATTTACACTGATGGATCCTTGCATCAGTCCTATGGTGCAGCTGGAAGTGCAGTTGTTGTGACAGGGAGAGATGGTTCCATCTCCCATGAGTGTGGAGCGAGACTAAGTAACTGGGCCTCCACTCTTCAAACAGAATTGGTTGCCATAATCCTTGCACTAGAGCGCGTATATGAATCCAAAGTTGACACGCTAATTGTAAGTGACTCCTTGTCATCCTTGACTGCCCTCAGCTCCCCAAGGCATAACTGTGACGTGCTTATCTCTGAAGCTAGACACAGATATAGTGAAATAATCAATGATGGAGTCAGAGTTTGTCTCCTGTGGATTCCTTCCCATATTGGTCTCCGAATGCATGATAGAACTGATGAGCTAGCCAAGACTTTTGCCCGTAAAGAGGGAATTGATTACCAACTTGGACTGCCTTTCAGCAGCCTGAGGGCAGTAATATCCCAGGAACATCAACTAAATTTCGGAGGCTTGAGGCAAAGTGAAATTCACACCAGTTACTCCATCTATCATCATTCTATTATGCATGAAGAACCGCACGTCTATGGGTCATCCAATAATGTTAGCAGACTTCTAGATGTTACCAATGCTAGGCTTAGGCTCGGCTACAAGTACCTCTGGGAGTTTGTAACATCTGCTGATGTAGATTTGACTAAATGTAAACTCTGTCAGCAGAACTATTCGCATACTTTGCGTCATTATATAATGGAATGTGAAAAAATTGCGGAATTTAGAGATAACACCATCAATAGTGTCCAAGAAATGTGTAAGTACTTCATTCACAATGATGTGCTGTCCGAAATTTTAGCGAAGTATCCAAAATTTGCTTACTGTCGGTAATGCATGCACATGACTGTAAAGCTGCCGCCCAGTTGGGTGGGTGTGCAGCAAGACTAGTAACTGTGTGACTCACTATAGATGTAAAGTGCCTTGTATAGTGACTTGTGAGCCTCTTGTAGTGTCACTTGTGACACCTCTTTGTGTCACTTGTGACACAAAGATTCTTGATGTGTGTATTTGTGTGAGTGATTAGATATGTATGTGTATGTATATGTGTATACGTATATATATATGTACATGTATGTATGAGGGTGTGTACATGTGTATACAACATTGATAATTTTGTAACTAGCGTCAAACATTGTTATTTGCTTAGCTAAACGAACTAGAGGGTTCAGTTCCTGAACCGATTATGTGCCTCTGTAATCCTTTACACCACCGCCCACGGGATGGGTATGGGGTGCATAATAAAGAAAGAAATTGAATTATTCGTTGGTCTGCGTTCGCTGCTTAAACGCTCATATAAATACAGTATATTTTATGTTAGTTTATTTTATTTATTTATATGTTTATTAATTTATATACAAAAAGGTACACTGGATTTGTGAGAGCACATAACATTGGTGTTCTTACATTCTTACAAAGCCACATACACGCAAACATAGTATCTCAGTGGCGTATGGAATGGAATGATCAGGGGAAAGCGCCAAGCCATTACGACTATGTAGCACTTGGAGGGGGTCAGGATAAGGATTTGGGATGGGACAAAGGGAAGGAATGGTGCCCAACCACTTGGACGGTCGGGGATTGAACGCCGACCTGTTTGAAACGAGACCGTCGCTCTACCGTCCAGCCCAAGTGATAGGACTCTCCGTGGTGTAGTGGTAAGACACTCGCCTGGCGTTCTGCGAACGCTTTGTTATGGGTTCGTATCCTAAATACAAATACAAATACAAATAATAAATAAATAAATATGTTTATTCAGGTAAGGTACATACATACAAGTAATGTTACATTAATGGATCGAATTATAGATAGAGCTAGTACATACAATGCCTTATTATTATTCTTTTCTTTATTATGCACCCCATACCCATCCCGTGGGCGGTGGTGTAAAGGATACAGAGGCACATAATCGGTTCAGGAACTGAACCCTCTAGTTCGTTTAGCTAAGCAAATAACAATGTTTGACGCTAGTTACAAAATTATCAATGTTGTATACACATGTACACACCCTCATACATACATGTACATATATATATACGTATACACATATACATACACATACATATCTAATCACCCACACAAATACACACATCAAGAATCTTTGTGTCACAAGTGACACAAAGAGGTGTCACAAGTGACATTACAAGAGGCTCACAACAGTCACTATACAAGGCACTTTACATCTATAGTGAGTCACACAGTTACTAGTCTTGCTGCACACCCACCCAACTGGGGGGCAGCTTTACAGTCATGTGCATGCTTACCTACAGTAAGCAAATTTTGGATACTTCGCTAAAATTTCGGGCACCACATCATTGTGAATGAAGTACTTACACATTTCTTGGACACTATTGATGGTGTTATCTCTAAATTCCGCAATTTTTTCACATTCCATTATATAATGACGCAAAGTATGCGAATAGTTCTGCTGACAGAGTTTACATTTAGTCAAATCTACATCAGCAGATGTTACAAACTCCCAGAGGTACTTGTAGCCGAGCCTAAGCCTAGCAGTGGTAACATCTAGAAGTCTGCTGATAGATGGAGTAACTGGTGTGAATTTCACTTTGCCTCAAGCCTCCGAAATTTAGTTGATGTTCCTGGGATATTACTGCCCTCAGGCTGCTCAGAGGCAGTCCAAGTTGGTAATCAATTCCCTCTTTACGAGCAAAAGTCTTGGCTAGCTCATCAGTTCTATCATGCATTCGGAGACCAATATGGGAAGGAATCCACAGGAGACAAACTCTGACTCCATCATTGATTATTTCACTATATCTGTGTCTAGCTTCAGAGATAAGCACGTCACAGTTATGCCTTGGGGAGCTGAGGGCAGTCAAGGATGACAAGGAGTCACTTACAATTAGCGTGTCAACTTTGGATTCATATACGCGCTCTAGTGCAAGGATTATGGCAACCAATTCTGTTTGAAGAGTGGAGGCCCAGTTACTTAGTCTCGCTCCACACTCATGGGAGAAGGAACCATCTCTCCCTGTCACAACAACTGCACTTCCAGCTGCACCATAGGACTGATGCAAGGATCCATCAGTGTAAATAATCTGGGAAAGGGAGCGCTCTCTGACTAAAGCATCAATTTGGCTTAAGGCATTGTACTTTGCTTCTTGTCGAAGCAAGGCCTGTTCTTTAATCAGCTTCTTGGGTGGGAAAGGGGGAACAGTAATTTGGAAAGGAGTGATCTCCCATGGGGCAGGAAAGTGTTGTTGTTGTCGCTCTTGGTGGGGGTGATGAAAGTTATACATTCTGAGCACATTGGCAGTTACGGTAATCCATTTGGAGGGATGCTGACCTTCAAGGAAGAAGGCTTGGAGGGCTTCAGTGCAGGGGTTAGGGTGGGTTAGCCTAAGCATCTTGATACCAATTAAAGCATTAATTTCAGTGATACGATCACTTACACATGAAATATTCAGTTCCTTCCTCATGTTTAGTAATTTAGTTTTACGGGGGCATCCGAGGATAATCCTCATGGCTTCGTTTTGCATCTTTTCCAGCCCTCCAAGCATTCTCTCAGGCACTAGAGCAAGCATGGGTGCAGCATAATCAATCAGAGACCTAATATATGAGAGATACATCATTTTGACAATTCTCACATTTGCACCATAGCTTGGATGGTAGCCTGCCACAGCCTTGAGAGCACGGAGCCTCTCTCTACATTGGCGACCCAGTCTGGCTACAACATTGCGGTACAGTGGAACTTCAAGACCAAGGTATTTGTATCTGGTTACATAGTCGAGCAGAGAGCCATCATGCAACTGCATTTTGCGAACGGCCCCACCCCGCCTGGGTGGGCGTCGGTTCAGGATCTTTGTTTTCTCTACTAAGATGACCAAGCCTAGTTCCTGACATGTGTGCAATACAGAGTTCAGAACATTTTGGGTGTTGGTATACCCATTGGTGTGGATCAGTATATCATCCGCATAGCTAATGATGTGTTCGCTTGGGCTCCTAGTTACTGAGTTTAGAAGTGCATTGATTAACACATTGAACAGAGTAGGACTGAGGACACCTCCCTGTGGAGTGCCAAGTTCAAAATCTCTCGTTACACTCCTATGCCCTTGGAATAGTACAGATGACTTCCTGTTGGATAGATAGCCTCTTATCCACCGTAAAAACCATCCTCTAACATTCATTTTAGCAAGTTCGCTCAGAATGACGAGTGGGTTAGCAATGTCAAAGGCTGACTATACAATGCCTAAAGCCACTATTACGCAATGCGTTTCGGGCAGGAAATACAAATATTTATTCAGGTAAAGTACATACATACAAGGTGAAATACAAAAGTTGATGGATTTATAGATAGAGCTAGTACATACAATGCCTAAAGCCACATTTTTTTTTTGAGATATATACAAGAGTTGTTACATTCTTGTACAGCCACTAGTACGCGTAGCGTTTCGGGCAGGTCCCTGGCACTCATCTTGTGAGTGGACACACCGCGGTGTCCGGACCACGGTCGTGTTCGGTCACGGGGTTGGCGCTCTTGGTGGGAGGTGGAGTCTTGCCCCACACTCTTCGTTTTTGCACGTGGTGATACAGGATATTGTGAATTTGTTCTTGATTGTTGACAGTGTCGAAGAAATGGCTGAGGCGGTATGCCTAAGTGGTAGTGAGGAGGACAGTTAGTTTAGTTAGTTTAGTTCATTTATTATGCACCCCATACCCATCTTGTGGGCGGTAGTGGAAAGGGTTACAGAGGCACATAATGGGCTCAGGGACTGAACCCCACAATTCATTTAGCTAAGCAAGTTACAATCTTGATGAGCTAGTTACAAAATTCAATATAAGTCGTCACATCAACAATGGGTTCGAGATCGACCTCAAGTACAGGTTCTAAATTAAGCAACTGACATATGTGGAGAGCTAGTGTCAAAATTTATATGTTTGTCCTGCACACCGCCTCCCATCCAGTGGACAGCGGTGGATAGGTTACAATCACTCAGTTACTACCTACAGTTAGCAAACTGGGGATATTTGGCTAAAATTTCTGGTAGCAGATCATTTTGAATGAAATATTTACACATCGCTGGAACATTGGTTATAGAATTGTCTCTAAATTCACGTATCTTTTCGCACTCCATCACATAGTGACGGAGGGTGTGCGAATAATTTTGTTGACACAGTTTACATTTTGTCAGGTCTACATCGGCAGATAATGAGAATTCCCAGAGATACTTGTAACCGAGTCTAAGCCGAGCAGCAGGAACATCTAGAAGTCTGCTGATTTTATTGGATGATCCATAGATGTGTGGCTCCTCTTGCATGATAGTATGATGATAGATGGAATTACTGGTGTCAATTTCACTTTGCCTCAGATCTACAAGATCTTGTTGAAGTTCTCGGTGTACTGCTGCTCTCAGATTGCTCATTGACAATCCAAGGTTACACTCAACGGCTCCTTTAAAGGCAGATTCTTTGGCTAACTTATCAGCTCTATCATGCATTCGGAGGCCAACATGAGATGGAGACCACATGAAATGGACTCTGTTACCATCCTTAATAATTTTGTTGTATTTGTGTCTAGCTTCGGACACGAGCATGTTACAGTTATGTCTTAAAGAGTTGAGAGCATTTAAGGATGATAAGGAGTCACTTACAATTAATGTATCAAGTTTGGAGACTTGTACACTGACAAGATGATTTACCTTCATCTTCCTTCCTTACCTTCAAGACAACCTTCATTTTCTGTGGGTTGAAAGAAACGCACCACGTGGGGGCTTAATTTATTATTATATAAATTAATTACTTAAAATAATTATAAATTAATTACAAAATTAATTATTATATAAATTACTTACAAAGTAATTAATACGAGATTTATCACAAATTAAAATAATCATAACTGATTATTAAGAAGATCTTGCATGAAGAAGCATAGGCTAATTATAACGACTAAATGGATAAATAAATACTGCCTCATAATGAATAGTGAATGAGCCTAAAATATTATACAGCAAATAATGGATAGCCGTTATCATGCTAATGTAATTCAATTGCCGTGAAATCTGTAATTAGACTGCGGTAATTCCAGTTCTTGGCTTATCACTTTGGGGGTTCCGTCGGAGCACCCCCCAAAGGTAACACAAATTAATTGCAAATTGGGACAAGTGTCCTCAGCTAGCTGCAATAGCGCCTTCCCTTGTAAGGCCAGGGGAAGCAGAGGAACCTGGGAGGCGGGTGGGAGTTTTGTTGAGTAACGTCCGGGAGACGGCCAGCAAGAGTTGCTGAGTCCCCTGGACGCGCTTAAATACCCCAGCGTGATGCGCACGCAACCATGGACGGTTAGTCACAGATATGGTATTACGTTTTCTTCTTGTCCCCAGAAATTTCGCCGTTTGCTTTGCATACAGCGACTATTTACTCCAGTCCTGACCCCCTTGCTCTAAATGCCACAGTGAATACTGAGCTAGGGAAAGTCCATCTTTGGCTAACTGCTAACAAACTCACCCTTAACATTGACAAAACTTTTTATATTCTGTTTGGCCATAAATCCTCTAATCATATAAATCTCAAAATAAACAATACCCAAATTTGTAACAAATTAGATGGCAAATTCCTTGGCATTCTCATTGACCACAAGCTGAATTTCCGGGGACACATTCTAAATATATCTAAAAAAGTTTCAAAAACTGTTGGCATTCTTTCTCAGATCAGATATTATGTACCCCGCCCTGCCCTGGTGACTCTCTATTACTCCCTCATCTATCCATATCTCAGCTATGATATTTGTGCTTGGGGTTCTACTACCCAAAATCATTTACGTCCTCTAATCACTCAACACAAAGCTGCTATTAGGACAATATCCAACTCTGGCCCCAGACATCACTCGGTACCCCTACTCAAATCTCTGAATATGTTAGACATTAAGTCACTGCACATTCTCTCATGTGTATTATACATATATAAAACGCTGAACTGTAATGCCAATCCTGAACTCAAAAGCTTCATAGAAGGTTGTAACAGAACCCATAAGCACCACACCAGAAATAAATACAGTTTTGATATTCCTAGAGTACGACTTAATCAAACTAGAAATGCTGTACAAATCAAGGGACCCAGAATGTGGAAAGACCTTCCCAACCATGTTAAAGACTGTGCCTCTTTCAACCAGTTTAAGAGAAAAACGAAGAAATACCTAATAAATTCCCTGTAACCTGCCTTACCCCTCTATTGTCAACCAATGTCTGTTTTTGTTTTAAATGACGCTGTTTTGTCGACCGAATTGCATTTGTGCTGCTTTTTTAGCCATGTTCCCCCCTTCTTAACTGTTTTTTTTTCTCAACTCATTTTATTCCTTATGCTCAATTAGTCTTAAGCCTTAGTCATTTAAGTTTTTCATGCCCGAAATGCTTTGCGCAATAGTGGCTTTAGGCATTGTATGTACTAGCCCTATCTATTAACTCCATCACTCTGTACAATCACTTTTATGTATGTACCTTACCTAAATAAACATTTTGATTTTTTGATTTTGAAGGTCCCACAGGGATAAAATACGGAATATATATAGAAATGTGAATCTATGGAAATGTGAATCTAAGAATTAGTAATAAAGTGAGTGAATACCATTGCAAGCCGGAAATTAGGCGGAAAATTCCTTGTAAGAATACAACTCTGGCCCCAGACATCACTCGGTACCCCTACTCAAATCTCTGAATATGTTAGATATTAAGTTACTGCACATTCTCTCATGTGAATCATACATATATAAAACGCTGAACTGTAATGCCAATCCTGAACTCAAAAGCTTCATTGCTGGTTGTAACAGAACCCATGAGCACCACACTAGAAATAAATACAGTTTTGATATTCCAAGAGTACGGCTTAATCAAACTAGAAATGCTCTACAAATCAAGGGTCCCAGAATGTGGAATGACCTCCCCAACCATGTTAAAGACTGTACCTCTCTCAACCAGTTTAAGATTAAAACTAAACACTACCTAATAAATTCCCTGTAACCTACCTTACCCCTCTATTGTCAACCATGTCTGTTATTTTTTTTTTAATCAATGCTGTTTGTCAACATTTTGTATTTGTGCTGCTTTTTCAGTCATGTTCCCCCTTTTTCTTATCTTTATTTGTATTTGTTCTCAACACATTTTATTCTTTATGCTCAATTAGTATTAAGTTCTAGATATTAATGTTCTTCCTGCCCGAAACGCATTGCGTAATAGTGGCTTTAGGCATTGTATGTACTAGCTCTATCTATAATTCGATCCATTAATGTAACTTCACTTGTATGTATATACCTTACCTGAATAAACATATTTATATTTATTTATATTATATTTATGATAACAGACCGTTTGAAGTAGCAATGAACAGAAAGAAACGGAGAAATACTAACAGACAGCGAGACAGTGAGAGTGACGATGAAATTACAAAGAGACCAAAGAATGAGACCCTACTCAGCAGGACTCAAGACAAGCCATTTAATAGAAGGAAGAGGCTGTTGTTCCCTACAACATGCCAATTGAATTTCCACCAAAAGCTGGCGTGGACGGTACGTCTGGCTAAAGAATTTTTGGATTACGAACTACTCTTCAAGGAGGGTCTTCACCGGCCCTACATAACAGTTGGGACTGAACAGGCCGTGGAACGCCTCACGACGGTTGGTTTTGAAAATGTAGTGATGGTTCCTCCAGAAGAAGGTATGTTGCACACAAAGATCATAGTTTTTAAGTTTCCAACTTATTTAGATCCTGACTGCATGTCTTCTTCTTAACAATAAATAATATATATATGTTTATTCAGGAAAGGTACATACATAGAGAGATTTTACATAAGTGGATCAATTTATAGATAGAGCTAGTACATACAATGCCTAAAGCTACTATTACGCAATGCGTTTCGGGCAAGAAAACATTAATATCTAAAACTTAATACTAATTGGACAAAAAGAATAAAATGTTTTGAGAACAGATACAAATAAAGGTACAAAAAAAGGGGGGAACATGACTGAAAAGCAGCACAAATACAATATGTAGACAAACAGCGTTGAAAAAAAAAAAATAAGACATGGGTTGACAATAGAGGGGTAAGGTAGGTTACAGGGAGTTTATCAGGTAGTGTTTAGTTTTAATCTTAAACTGGTTGAGAGAGGTACAGTCTTTAACATGGTTGGGAAGGTCATTCCACATTCTGGGTCCCTTGATTTGTAGAGCATTTCTAGTTTGGTTAAGTCGTACTCTTGGAATATCAAAACTGTATTTATTTCTGGTGTGGTGCTCATGGGTTCTGTTACAGCTTTCAATGAAGCTTTTGAGGTCAGGATTGGCATTACAGTTCAGCGTTTTATATATGTATAATACACATGAGAGAATGTGCAGTGACTTAATATCTAACATATTGAGAGATTTGAGTAGGGGTACCGAGTGATGTCTGGGGCCAGAGTTGGATATTGTCCTAATAGCAGCTTTGTGTTGAGTAATTAGAGGACGTAAATGATTTTGGGTAGTAGAACCCCAAGCACAAATACCATAGTTGAGATATGGATAGATGAGGGAGTAATAGAGAGTCACCAGGGCAGGGCGGGGTACATAATATCTGATCTTAGAAAGAATGCCAACAGTTTTTGAAACTTTTTTGATATATTTAGAATGTGTCCTTGGAAATTAAGCTTGTGATCAATGAGAACGCCAAGGAATTTGCCATCTAATTTGTTACAAATTTGGGTATTGTTAATCTCGAGATTTATTTGGTTAGAGGATTTATTGCCAAACAGAATATAGAAAGTTTTGTCAATGTTAAGGGTGAGTTTGTTGGCAGTTAGCCAAAGATGGACTTTATTAAGCTCGGTATTTACTGTGGCGTTTAGAGCAAGGGGGTCAGGACTGGAGTAAATGAAGGTTGTGTCATCAGCAAATAGAATTGGTCTAAGGTGTTGGGAGGCATTTGGAAGGTCATTAATGTAGATGAGAAAGAGGAGAGGGCCAAGTATACTGCCCTGAGGAACACCAATGTTGATGGGTAGGGTAGGAGAAATTGAATTGTTCACAGAAACATACTGGAGTCTGTCAGTAAGGTAAGATTTGAGGTATTGCAGGGAGAGTCCTCTGACTCCATAATGATGTAATTTAAGAAGAAGGTTTTGGTGGTTCACAGTGTCAAAAGCCTTACGCAGGTCCACAAATAACCCAACAGGGAACTCATTTTTATCAAGAGCTGCATGAATTAAGTTAATCATACTAATAAGTGCATCGTTAGTGCTTTTTTTAGGTCTGAAGCCATATTGGCAAGAGCTAAGTATATTGTGCTTGGCTAGATAAGAGTAAAGCTGCTTGTAGATTAGTTTTTCAAAATTTTTGATAAGTTAGGCAGGATTGAAATAGGTCTGTAGTTGTTAACATCAGTGAGATCACCACATTTGTGGACAGGGGTTACTCTCGCTTTTTTTAGAATATCTGGGAAGGTTGGAGTTCAAGTGACTTGTTGAAGAGCAATGTAATTGCAGGGGCTAAGGATCTGGAGGCTTTTTGTAAATTAATGTCGGAATCTCCTCAAGGCACAGAGACTTGGTTTTAAGGGAAAGGATTATCTCATTGACATCAGTGGAATTAGTAGGCTTTAGGTACAGAGACTGTGGATAGTTACCTGAAAGGTAGTCAACCTCAGTACTGGAAGAAGGAATATCATTTGCAAGGGATGACCCAATGGAAGAGAAGAACCTATTGAACTCAATAGCAGAATCAGATGCTGAAAGCTGACCATCGTTATTTGACAGGAGTGTTGGTTTGTGTTTAAAATCTTCTTTGATCCCAAGATTTGTGAAATTGTGCTCCAAGTTTTTTTAATGTTGCTCTTTATTTGGGTAAATTTATCTTCGTAGTATTTAGTTTGGCTCGTCTAATTATCTTAGATAGCAGTAAAGAGTAATTCTTTGAGAATTCTTTAGAGACGGTTCCTAGCCTATACTTCTTCTCAAGGTCATGTTTTTTATTAATGGATTTAAGTATTCCCTTTGTAAGCCAGGGATTGTTAAGCCTTTTGGTAGTGACTTGTTTTGTAAGCATAGGACAGTGGGTTTATAAGGCTTAGAGTTTTTTGAAGAAAGATTGTACTGCTAGGTTGATGTCCCCTATGTTACCTAACTCTGACTCCCAGTTGACATTATCAGCAGCAGTTATAAAATTGCCTATAGCAGATTCATTGTGCAGCCTAAAACTTATCTCCCTTGACTCTAGAGGTGGTTTGTTAATGTTAGTTAAGAGAAATGTGGGGTAATGGTCTGTAGTACTGTCGGTGATTATACCTGAAGTAAGCGGAGAGGTTATGTTGGTCCAGATGTGATCTAGAGTCGTGGCAGTACTATCAGTGATTCTGGTAGGTCTAGTGATTAAGGGTATGAGGAAGCAGGAATTCATACAGTTGAGGAAGCTAACAGTAGTAGG
The DNA here is from genome assembly GCA_020271785.1 of Procambarus virginalis. Taxonomy (NCBI): domain Eukaryota; kingdom Metazoa; phylum Arthropoda; class Malacostraca; order Decapoda; family Cambaridae; genus Procambarus; species Procambarus virginalis. The sequence continues at coordinate 32,835 of WNGS01167128.1, read as the reverse complement.
GTGCTCAGGCTCGCAGAGGTCAATATTAAAGTCCCCTGCGATAATTAGATGGTTTTTGTTAAGTCTGTTATCGAGTATTAGATTTCTAAGGTTTGAATTGAATTCGGGCACATCAGTGTTAGGAATCCTATAGACTGCTCCCACAGACAGGATAGATTCGGTACCCTTTACTCTGAAACTGGCGAAGATATACTCCCCACAGCAGTCTCTAGTTCTAATTACTTTTAAGCATGTTAGTTCATGATGGTAGTAAAGAGCAGTACCACCACCTCTCTGAGTTTGACGACAGTTGTGAATTGCCAAGTAGTTAGGCATGTTAAAGAGTTGAGTAGTATCCTCTTTCAACCATGTTTCAGTAAGTACAATAAAAGTGAATTTGTTGTCAATAGTTTCAATTAAGGCACTACATCATCGAAGTGTTTACCTAGGGATCTAATTTAAGTTGATTACAGAGATATTGTGATTATGTGATAATACATTGTTTACATCATTTGCTGTAAAATATCTGCAGTTCAGATCATTAAAGTGATGATTGTCATAGATAGTGGATAAGAGGTTTAGTTCAGGGTCTAAACTTGCCTGCATAATAAGGATGGTTGCAGGAATACAAGGCAGGAATGGCAAATTACAAAAAGAATTAAGACATAAAAGGGGAAATATATATAAAACAAGTCTATACAACACACAAACAAAATGAACAAAAAAGAACAAAAAATGAGGTAGCTTACAGGTACTCTCAGGTACACTACTGTAAGTAATAATTCCATAAATGAGACACAGGCAAAGCCAGTGGTACAATGGAGTAAGAGAGGATGGCGAGGCTAGGCAACCTTAGTAATATAAATGAGTGAAAAGTTGAGTAATAAACATAGGTTAATTTAAGCTAAGGATTATTTACTAAAAGTAGTAAGTTATGACCGTATACTTAAGAGGCATGAAGATATAATTTAAGCACTCGGTTAATTGTGCCCAGAAATGACTAGTAGAAGGTAAATTAAAATTAATTAAAAAGTGAAACAAAAGAAATTAGGATACCTAGCCCGCACTACGTGACAAGGGGATTAATTATGTTGACTCATTGGAGCGCTAATAAAGTTAGACAGACCACATTGGTTGAGGAAGGTGTGAGGTTATCCTCATTAGTAATTGTAAACATTTTACCTGTTGATGTTTTCCTAACTTTAATCAAGCCATCTCTAACGAAGCACTGATGAATCGCGTCTGGTTTTGATGACGGATTTGACGCAGGCGGTAGAGGAGGTGCTGTCTTTTTCTAGTCAAGCACTCGTTATGTAAATTCCTTTTTTTGGGACGCAGCTTTTTTTACTTAGCTCCTTTAGCATTTCCTCTCCACTTCATCTCTAGACACCTCTATGTGCCCTATGCTGTTCTCTGGACATTCTTATTGTCTGGTTCCCTGAAGATTTCATTATGTACAAACACATTTTGGAACTTTTGTTTAATGTTGCACACATTTCCTCTTAATTTTCTGTGAATCTATTTCCCCATTTTCAACCTCTGAATACAATGGGGCCTGCGACTTACGATGCTAATCCTCCCAGAGACGGATCGTAAGTCGACACGTAGTGAAGATTCTTCCCATAAGAAATAAGGGAGTGGAATTAATCACGTTCCTCACCCTCCAAAATATTAACATACAAATGACATTTTATACTGACTACAATGTTTTTTCTAAACTACAATACAGTCCACAAGTTTATCTTACCTTTATGGAGGGCTTTGATGGCGTATGGAAGATGGTGATGAGGGGGGGGGGAGGAAGAGATGGTTGTTCCTGTTTGGAAGGGGAGTCCCCTTCCATTATCACATCAAGCAGTGAGGTTTTCTCTTGGGGTACTCTGTCTCCTACGTATGTTTGCCTGATACCACTAGGACCTGGGTTGTGGTTCAGTGCTTGTTTGACTCACTACAAATTTGTACAAAAGACATTTGTTTTTTCCCTTCGTTTTAGCATGTTGTCTGTATTGATACCTTACCTTGAGGTTACCTTGAGGTGCTTC
>WNGS01167128.1:0-12613 GCA_020271785.1 Procambarus virginalis | reverse complement strand
TAGAGACGGTTCCTAGCCTATACGTCTTCTCAAGGTCATGTTTTTATTAATGGATTTAAGTATTCCCTTGTAAGCCAGGGATTGTTAAGCCTTTTGGTAGTGACTTGTTTTGTAAGCATAGGACAGTGGGTGTTATAAAGGCTTAGAGTTTTTGAAGAAAAGATTGTACTGCTAGGTTGATGTCCCCTATGTTACCTAACTCTGACTCCCAGTTGACATTATCAGCAGCAGTTATAAAATTGCCTATAGCAGATTCACTGTGCAGCCTAAAACTTATCTCCCTTGACTCTAGAGGTGGTTTGTTAATGTTAGTTAAGAGAAATGTGGGGTAATGGTCGTAGTACTGTCGGTGATTATACCTGAAGTAAGCGGAGAGGTTATGTTGGTCCAGATGTGATCTAGAGTCGTGGCAGTACTATCAGTGATTCTGGTAGGTCTAGTGATAAGGGTATGAGGAAGCAGGAATTCATACAGTTGAGGAAGCTAACAGTAGTAGGGTGCTCAGGCTCGCAGAGGTCAATATTAAAGTCCCCTGCGATAATTAGATGGTTTTTGTTAAGTCTGTTATCGAGTATTAGATTTCTAAGGTTTGAATTGAATTCGGGCACATCAGTGTTAGGAATCCTATAGACTGCTCCCACAGACAGGATAGATTCGGTACCCTTACTCTGAAACTGGCGAAGATATACTCCCCACAGCAGTCTCTAGTTCTAATTACTTTTAAGCATGTTAGTTCATGATGGTAGTAAAGAGCAGTACCACCACCTCTCTGAGTTTGACGACAGTTGTGAATTGCCAAGTAGTTAGGCATGTAAAGAGTTGAGTAGTATCCTCTTTCAACCATGTTTCAGTAAGTACAATAAAAGTGAATTTGTTGTCAATAGTTTCAATTAAGGCACTAACATCATCGAAGTGTTTACCTAGGGATCTAACATTTAAGTTGATTACAGAGATATTGTGATTATGTGATAATACATTGTTTACATCATTTGCTGTAAAATATCTGCAGTTCAGATCATTAAAGTGATGATTGTCATAGATAGTGGATAAGAGGTTTAGTTCAGGGTCTAAACTTGCCTGCATAATAAGGATGGTTGCAGGAATACAGGCAGGAATGGCAAATTACAAAAAAGAATTAGACATAAAAGGGAAATATATAAAACAAGTCTATACAACACACAAAAACAAAATGAACAAAAAAAGAACAAAAAATGAGGTAGCTTACAGGTACTCTCAGGTACACTAGCTGTAAGTAAATAATTACCATAAATGAGACACAGGCAAAGCCAGTGGTACAATGGAGTAAGAGAGGATGGCGAGGCTAGGCAACCTTAGTAATAAATGAAATGAGTGAAAAGTTGAGTAATAAACATAGGTTAATTAAGCTAAGGATTATTTACTAAAAGTAGTAAGTTATGACCGTATACTTAAGGCATGAAGATATAATTAAGCACTCGGTTAATTGTGCCCAGAAAATGACTAGTAGAAGGTAAATTAAAAATTAATTAAAAAAGTGAAACAAAAAGAAATTAGGATACCTAGCCCGCACTACGTGACAAGGGGATTAATTATGTTGATCATTGGGAGCGCTAATAAAGTTAGACAGACCACATTGGTTGAGGAAGGTGTTGAGGTTATCCTCATTAGTAATTGTAAACATTTTACCTGTTGATGTTTCCTAACTTTAATCAAGCCATCTCTAACGAAGCACTGATGAATCGCGTCTGGGTTTTGATGACGGATTTGACGCAGGCGGTAGAGGAGGTGCTGTCTTTTTCTAGTCAAGCACTCGTTTATGTAAATTCCCTTTTTTGGGACGCAGCTGTTGGACAAGATGAGATTTAGTGGACTGGGAGGCCAATTTCAGTCGAATTTTGCGCTGGTTGTGTCCAGATGGGTTAGTTTTGCCTACTCTGTAGGCAGCAATAATGTCAGTTTTGTCTAGATTGACCTGCAATTTGTTTTAAATTTTTTTTGTTTCTTGTTTAAAGGTCTGTTTTGTGCGAAACAAACAGCGAAAGCTTTCGTGAAAGCGAAACAGTGTTCGTGTGACAAACAAAGTCAGGTGTTGCCTTGGTAAAGGGTGAGGCGCCAGAGAAAATTTTTGTGCAGGACTAGGCTATAGGAACGTTGCAAAATACGTTGAGGAGCCCATACTGTGCATGAAGTGCTCACGTTGGGGACATATGGCATGGAAATGCCAGTTTGACCCCAGGTGTCGGTATTGTGGGAAAAAACACGACTCGCGAGAGTGTAGAGTCAAGATTGAAAGAAGTGAAAAAATCGTACCTTTTTGTTGCAACTGTCGAGGCAGCCACAATGCTGGTTCCTCTCTATGCCCCATGAAGCCTCATCTGAAAGAGACTAGGACGGGTCCTACAAGCAGGATAGATGTATCCTCGCAGCAAGGAAAGATTGTGCAAGAGAAACATGAAGGAAACAGCTGGAAGCCAACGACAACCCTATGATCAATGTGTGGGAGAAAGGGACAGAGAAAATAAAGGCGAGCCTAGGGAAAGTAAATCAGGCAGTAGAAAAACTGAAACCTTGTGAGGACAAGGTTCAGGACAATCTGGTCACCTCTGAGGTTGGTAATCAAATTTTGGAGTATCTAAAAAAAAACTAGATAAGAGGATTGAGGCATTGGAAAAATTGGCTATGGAAGGTAGACGGGGTGAAGATGGTGGTGAAACAGGACGTGTAATTGTAAGTAAAACAGGACGTGAAATGGAAAGTGAAACGTGCGTAGAAGAAAGTAATGATGTGCATGACGTAACGATGATAGAGGATAGTCAGGAGAATACACTTTCTAGTAGTGTTAGCGGTGTTCAACCTCCTGTTGTGACAAATGTTGAAAGAACGGTTAAAGTAAAACGGTATACAGAAATAACAAAGAAAATAGATATGAATAATATTACCTTTGATGTTAGTAGTAGTTGTGCAAGTGAGGAGAAAGAAAAAATGTTACGGTGTTTTTATTTATTTATTTATTTATTTATTTATTTATGCATATACAAGAAGGTACATTGGGAATGTGTGGATACATAAAATGGTAATTACAGTCTTGTAAAGCCACTAGTACGCGCAGCGTTTCGGGCAGGTCCTTAATCTAAGAAAATTTTAAGTAGGTAAATACTTGCAAGATTTATAAAAAATGATAACAGATACATGGCAAGAAAAAAAATAGAGAAAATTGTAGGTACAGTGGATTAAAGCACATAGGCAGCTAAGATTGATTGCAATGACAGCTTGAATGGTAGTTGACAAAAATTTGTAGGCACAAAACAGCATAAGGCTAGCACATAAAAGAAGACAGCAATGAACACAATGATAAGGTTGGTAGGGTTAAATACATAAAAATTAGGAGATTGGGTAACACTAGGTACAGAGCAAATTTAAAGCTCAGTGTAGGAAACTAAGAAGATGAAATCAGGTACTTTTTGGTTTTGTTTTTAAATAAGGCAAAACTTTTACAGTTTTTCAATTCACTAGGGAGTGAGTTCCATAGACTAGGTCCCTTAATTTGCATAGAGTGTTTACACAGATTAAGTTTGACCCTGGGGATATCAAAGAGATATTTAATTCTGGTGTGGTGAAAATGGGTCCTATTACATCCATCCAGGGAGAGTTTCAGAGCATGGTTTGCATTTAAAAACAGGGTTTTGTAAATGTAGTTGACACAAGAGAATGTGTGGAGGGAGTTAATATTTAGCAAGTTTAGAGATTTAAACAAGGGAGCTGAATGTTGTCTAAAAGCTGAGTTAGTTATTATTCTGATAGCAGATTTTTGCTGCGTGATGATGGGCTTAAGGTGGTTTGCAGTGGTAGACCCCCATGCACAGATACCATAATTAAGATAGGGGTAGATTAGTGCATAATATAGTGAGAGGAGAGCGGAGTTAGGAACATAATATCTGATTTTGGAGAGTATACCAACTGTTTTAGAGACTTTCTTAGTTATGTGTTGTATGTGGGTGCTGAAGTTGAGTCTCTTGTCTAGGAATAGGCCAAGAAACTTGCCATCATTTTTATTACTGATGTTAATATTGTCTATCTGTAGCTGAATTGCATTTGATGATTTGCTTCCAAATAAGATGTAGTAAGTCTTTTCAATGTTTAATGTTAGTTTGTTAGTTGACATCCAGAAGTGGACTTTTTTTAATTCATTATTCACAACATTATTTAGTGTATGTGGGTTGAGGTCTGAATAGATAAGGGTAGTATCATCAGCAAACAATATAGGTTTGAGAATATTAGAGACATTAGGCAGATCATTTATATATATAAGAAACAGAAGAGGTCCTAAGATACTGCCCTGAGGCACTCCAACGGTAATTGGTAGAGTGGAAGAAGTTGTATCATTGATGGTTACATATTGGTGTCTGTCACTAAGATAGGATCGGATGTAGTCAAGGGCAAGGCCACGGATTCCATAATGCTGAAGTTTAAGTAAGAGGTAGTTGTGATTAACAGTATCAAAGGCTTTTCTTAGGTCAATGAAGAGTCCAATTGGAAACTCATTTTTGTCAAGGGCTGAGTAGATTACGTCAAGGAGACTAATGATTGCATCGTTGGTGCTCTTTTGGGACCGGAATGTACCGGAATGACCGGAATGTGGATGTACACTATTATACTCTTAGAGAGGATATTGACATAGTAGCACTCCAGGAAACTGGGGATAGGGATGGTAGCATTCTGAGGCTAAATGGCTATAGAGGTTTTCACTTATATGCTGATGGAGGAACTAGGGGGGTCTCATGTTATGTCAAAAGTACCATACCTGTCGAGATAACTGGAATCCCTCAGAGATATAGAGGTATTGAAAGTATTTGCTTGCGGATACAATTAAAAGACCGAGAGTTAAATTTCATTAATCTACACATCTCTAAAAGCTCCCTTGATTTAAGATACTTGCCAGATTCCTTCTTTTCTGAAGATACACTTGTGGTAGGGGATTTTAATGCCAGACATCCAGCTTTAGGATCAAGGGGTAAAGCAAATAAGAATGGTTGTAGATGGTACCTGCAGTTTTTGCAGGAACATGAAGATGTTCCTGCAAAAATGGGATTATCTTTACGAAAGGAAGGCTCAGGTGTGGTATCAAGGTTGTATATGTCAGGTGTGATGTCTTTTGAACTCTGCACACCTCAGGGAGGAGTGTTGAGTCTCACCCTGTTTAATGTACTAATGAATAAGATAGCATCTGAGAGATACTCAAATGGGGTGACTCCGATCATATATGCCGATGATATTTTGTTTCAGGGTAAAGATATTTCAAAGGTTCAAACAGTGTTGGACAATAAATCTAAATATAAATAAATATGTTTATTCAGGTAAGGTACATACATACAAGTGATGTTACATTAATGGACTGATTTATAGATAGAGCTAGTACATACAATTTACATGGTAGACAATGCCTAAAGCCACTATTACGCAATGCGTTTCGGGCAGGAAAAACATTAATATCTAGAACTTAATACTAATTGAGCATAAAGAATAAAATGTGTTGAGAACAATACAAATAAAGATAAAAAAAAAGGGGGAACATGACTGAAAAAGCAGCACAAATAAATAGGTTGACAAACAGCATTGATAAAAAAAAAAAATAACAGACATGGTTGACAATAGAGGGGTAAGGTAGGTTACAGGGAATTTAATAGGTAGTGTTTAGTTTAATCTTAAACTGGTTGAGAGAGGTACAGTCTTTAACATGGTTGGGAAGGTCATTCCACATTCTGGGTCCTTGATTTGTAGAGCATTTCTAGTTTGATTAAGTCGTACTCTTGGAATATCAAAACTGTATTTATTTTGGTGTGGTGCTCATGGGTTCTGTTACAACTTCAATGAAGCTTTTGAGGTCAGGATTGGCATTACAGTTCAGCGTTTTATATATGTATAATACACATGAGAGAATGTGCAGTGACTTAATATCTAACATATTCAGAGATTTGAGTAGGGGTACCGAGTGATGTCTGGGGCCAGAGTTGGATATTGTCCTAATAGCAGCTTTGTGTTGAGTAATTAGAGGACGTAAATGATTTTGGGTAGTAGAACCCCAAGCACAAATACCATAGTTGAGATATGGATAGATGAGGGAGTAATAGAGAGTCACCAGGGCAGGTCGGGGTACATAATATCTGATCTTAGAAAGAATGCCAACAGTTTTTGAAACTTTTTTGATATATTTAGAATGTGTCCCTGGAAATTCAGCTTGTGGTCAATGAGAACGCCAAGGAATTTGCCATCTAATTGTTACAAATTTGGGTATTGTTTATTTTGAGATTTATTTGATTAGAGGATTTATTGCCAAACAGCATATAGAAAGTTTTGTCAATGTTAAGGGTGAGTTTGTTGGCAGTTAGCCAAAGATGGACTTTATTTAGCTCAGTATTTACTGTGGCATTTAGAGCAAGGGGGTCAGGACTGGAGTAAATGAAGGTTGTTTCGTCAGCAAATAGAACTGGTTTGAGGTGTTGGGAGGCATTTGGAAGGTCATTAATGTAGATGAGAAAGAGGAGAGGGCCAAGTATGCTGCCCTGAGGAACACCAATGTTGATGGGTAGGGTGGAGAAATTGAATTATTCACAGAATCATACTGGAGCCTGTCAGTAAGGTACGATTTGAGGTATTGCAGGGAGTGTCCTCTGACTCCATAATGATGTAATTTAAGAAGAAGGTTTTGGTGGTTGACAGTGTCAAAAGCCTTACGCAGGTCCACAAATAACCCAACAGGGAACTCATTTTTATCAGAGCTGCATGAATTAAGTTAATCATACTAATAATGCATCGTTAGTGCTTTTTTGGGTCTGAAGCCATATTGGCAAGAGCTAAGTATATTGTGTTTGGCCAGATAAGAGTAAGTTGCTTGTAGATTAGTTTTTCAAAATTTTTTGATAAGTATCTTTATTAAGTATAAGTATCATATTAAGTATCTTGTGGTACGACGGCACCCAAGGATTATCCTCAAGGCTTCGTTCTGCAATTTGTCAAGCTCTCCAAGCTTTCTTTCAGGCATCAAACAAGCAGAGGTGCAGCATAATCCACTAAGATCTGATGTATGCAAGGTACATCATTTTGACAATTCTGACATTGGCACCATAGCCTGAGTGATAACCTGCAACAGCCTTGAGAGCTCGGAGCCTCTCTTTATACTGACGACAGAGTCTGAATACAACAGGACTGTACAGTGGCCCTCAAGGCCAAGGTATTTGAATCTGTTTACATAGTCAAGCTGGGAGCCATCAGACAGTTGCATCTTGCGAACAGCTCCTCCCTGCCTGGGTGGACGCCGATTGTGTATCTTTGTTTTCTCTGCTGAGATAATTAAACCTAGGTCCTGACATGAGTCTAATGCGAGTTAAGAGTGTTCTGCGTGTTAGCATACCCAGTGTTGTGTTTAGTGTAGTTCATTTATTATGCACCCCATACCCATCCCGTGGGCGGTAGTGGAAAGGGTTACAGAGGCACATAATGGGCTCAGGGACTGAGCCCCACAATTCATTTAGCTAAGCAAGTTACAATCTTGATGAGCTAGTTACAAAATTCAATATAAGTCGTCACATCAACAGTGGGCTCGAGATCGACCTCAAGTCAGTGTTGTGTATCATCATATCATCAGCATACCCTGTGGGGGTATCATTATATCATCAGTATAGCTAATGATGTGGACGTTGGTTTTGCTCGGTACAGAGTTTAACAGCGTGTTGATTAAGATATTAAATAAGGTAGGACTGAGGACACTCCCTGCGGGGTACCTAGTTCAAAGTCTCTTGTTACACTCCTATGCCCCTGAAAAATACAGATGACTTCTTGTTGGATAAGTAACCCCTGATCCAACAAAGAAGCCGACCACCAATATTCATTCTTGCAAGCTCACTCAAGATAACATGTCTATTTGCAATATCAAAGGCAGACTTAAGATCTAGGAAGGTGGTATATGACTTTTCAGTGTGCAGGGTAAGAAAGGTGGTGATGCAATGATGCACACTCGTTCCATGCATGAAGCCATATATCTGGGGGATAGCATGGTTCTTATTCTATGGAGGAGACGTTTAGGACCATTCTCTCGAATGTTTTGCAAATGCAGCTAGTAAGGGAAATTGGGCGGAAAGCATTCTCTTGATTTGGCTTGGGAATTGGAATGATTATACTGTTGGTCCAAGAGATAGGAAGTTCCCCAGTAACATAGCTCATATTATACAGCTCAAGCAGGGGATTCCCTGGTACTAAAGGGAGCAGACGCAATATGTCATAAGTGATACCATCTTCACCGGGGGATGTGGCTTTGCCTTTGTTTAGGGCCGCGAGTAATTCAAACTCAGTAAATGGCACGTTGCATTCATCTTCCTTGTGGAGCATGAAGTCAACGAGCCTTTCTCGATCTCCGTAACTAGCATTTAATCTGAACTGTATGTCTGGGGGAAGATTATTGAAGCTAGAGGTGGTTGCCCAAGCATCGACTAACTCGTTTGCTCTGTGTAGAGGGTGAGGTGTGCTACTTGGCCGATCTTATCGCCTTTAATTCTTTTAATATCCTTCCATGCCTGGCTGAGGGGGTGTGAGAGTTGAGACTGTTAACAAAAGTTTCCCAGTTATCTTGCCTGAGCTCTGTCATGCGCTCCCTCGCCTTGGCTAGGGCTTTCTGAAAGAGCTTGAGCATTGCTGGCGTACGTGTTTCCCTATATGCAAGCCCAACTCGTCTGGCAGTGCGTTTCAAAGTACGCAGTTTGAGATCATTGTAATAGGCATGACGTTTATTACCTTTCATATCGTTGCGACTATTGGATGGTGCAGGGGGCCGACCTAAAGGGTCAGCAAACATCTGAATGCTCTGTACTAGACCGTCGTTAAATGTCTGGACTGTGGAGGGATCATAAGTGCTGTACCACTGACACATGAGCAACAAAGTCCCCAGGACTAATATCTAACATATCATTATATTTGATTAGATTTAATTTTAAAAAGTTTCTAAAAATAAAGACGTTGCTAAAGACCGAACCGGAGATGTAATGGCTCGTAGGTTTTTGAATTTTACAATTCCTGGTATATACTTTGCAAGGAATTTGTATTACCATCTACATAGAGTGCCGCTGTTTGTATGCAATATGACCCTGGACATGAGGACTTCATCGGAGGGATTGTATATAAGTATTTGTAATATGAGCGGTGTGGTCAAGGGAGGCGACGTAACTTGAGGGTTGGGGTGTACATGTGTCTGTACTCACCTAGTTGTGCTTGCGGAGGTTGAACTCTGGCTCTTTGGTCCCGCCTCACAACTGTCAATTAACTGATGTGCAGATTCCTGAGCCTATTGGGCTCTATCGTATCTACATTTGAAACTGTGTATGGAGTCAGCCTCCACCACATCACTGCCTAATGCATTCCATCTGTTAACTACTCTGACACTGAAAAAGTTCTTTCTAATGTCCCTGTGGCTCATGTGGGTACTCAGTTTCCACCTGTGTCCCATTGTTCACGTACCACCCTTGTTAAACAGTTATCCTTTTCAACCCTATCAATTCCTCTGAGAATTTTGTAGGTAGTGATCATGTCTCCCCTTACTCTTCTGTCTTCCAATGTCGTGAGATGCATTTCACGCAGCCTGTCCTCGTAACTCATGCCTCTTAGTTCTGGGACTAATCTAGTGGCATACCTTTGGACTTTTTCCAGCTTCGCCTTGTGCTTGACAAGGTACGGGCTCCATGCTGGGGCCGCGTACTCCAGGATTGGTCTTACATATGTGGTGTACAAGATTCTGATTGATTCATTACACCTTTGAGGACAGTCTGTTGTTAGAGTGGGTTTGTATGAGACAAAAGATCGACTGTTGTTGGGTTGTGGTTTGATTTTGGTTGGAGTGTCACAGGTCATGGAGCTCCTGTCCTCAGGCCAGGCGTGTTAATGCAGCAGTAGTTGTCCTCTAAGTCGCATTCATCCATTTTAAAAATACTGTACTGTATACTAAAATGTTTTTATTCTCATATACAAGTTATATTGTTATATTTTAAAGTTCTGTGAACAGTTAGGCGTAGGTTATGTGTTTAGGTTCTGTTGGCGATGATTTGTATTTTAAGTACCATTACCACAGCTACCACCATCAGTATATACTGCTACGACCATCACCATCCCTATTTACTGCCAAAACCATCACCAGAACAACCACCATCACTATACAGAGCTACTACCACCCCTATATACTACCACAATCATCACCACACCCACCATCACCACCAAAACCATACCTTCACCATCACTAATATTGTGACCTGTACTATCCTTATTAGTAGTGTGAGTGTGAGAGAGAAAGCTGCAGGAACACGCGAGCCATAGAACTGGGTTCTAGGCTAATTGAAACAACAAGGGGACCCTAGAGCTGCCAGCTTCCTTTTCCAGCGCCTCAGCGTGGCGATACAGAGGGAAAATGCACACTGCATCCAGGGTTCCTGCCCGCCATCTGAGGAGCTGGAGGAACTCGACAACGTATGATAATCATCTTTGTATCCTATATGTAACTGCTTTTTTGTAACAAAGTTTAAACAAAACAAATATATATGTGTACATACAAAAGAATGGGGATAGTAGGAGAAGAAATATTAAAGTGTTCAGTGAGAATCCACAAGGTCTTCTCTGAATACTCCTTATTTTCTTCAGCCTCTCCAGATGATCTTCTAAATCATCTGGCTTTCGTGATTAACTAAAAGTTTTCCTCTTATTGTTGTGTAATTGAAATGTTGCTTATAAATGTGTTGTTATTCTGGTGTTTATTTACCTTCGCTATTTTCAGACATTTGTAAAGCTTTATCAGTGATAAGCAGTACAACCGTCTGCTTCAGTGTTGACACTTGTGGAGCAGGTGTTGTGAGTGGCCCTAATACACAGGTGTTCACTCACCCCCCACACCTGCAACTCTTGCAACACGCACCAATATTCTCAACTGTATTCATTATGGTTATCGACATTATCAATAAAATCATTAAAAATGTTTTCCTAGAGACCGTGAGGGCGCCTAGCGTGAGCTTACCATTATGGCCGACTTCTCAGCCTTGTGGCACCGGGCCATCATAAATATCTTAATTTTGAGTTGTGTGTCGTATTTGCTTACTTTTACTCGGTTTACTTTTAATTCATTTTTAATTTTGCCCCGAGGGGCGAGTTTATTGTGCAGCGCCACTCATGCTGTGAGTGGACACACCGCCATAGTGACAGTATTGGGCAGCGTCACTCATCCTGTGAGTGGACACACCGCCATAGTGACAGTATTGTGCAGCGCCACTCATCCTGTGAGTGGACACACCGCCATAGTGACAGTATTGGGCAGCGTCACTCATCCTGTGAGTGGACACACCGCCATAGTGACAGTATTGTGCAGCGCCACTCATCCTGTGAGTGGACACACCGCCATAGTGACAGTATTGGGCAGCGTCACTCATCCTGTGAGTGGACACACCGCCATAGTGACAGTATTGGGCAGCGTCACTCATGCTGTGAGTGGACACACCGCCATAGTGACAGTATTGGGCAGCATCACTCATCCTGAGTGGACACACCGCCAGAGTGACAGTATTGGGCAGCGTCACTCATCCTGTGAGTGGACACACCGCCATAGTGACAGTATTGGGCAGCGTCACTCATGCTGTGAGTGGACACACCGCCATAGTGACAGTATTGGGCAGCATCACTCATCCTGAGTGGACACACCGCCAGAGTGACAGTATTGGGCAGCGTCACTCATCCTGTGAGTGGACACACCGCCATAGTGACAGTATTGGGCAGCGTCACTCATCCTGTGAGTGGACACACCGCCATAGTGACAGTATTGGGCAGCGCCACTCATCCTGTGAGTGGACACACCGCCATAGTGACAGTATTGGGCAGCGTCACTCATCCTGTGAGTGGACACACCGCCATAGTGACAGTATTGGGCAGCATCACTCATCCTGTGAGTGGACATACCGCCATAGTGACAGTATTGGGCAGCGCCGCTCATGCTGTGAGTGGACACACCGCCATAGTGACAGTATTGGGCAGCGCCACTCATCCTGTGAGTGGACACACCGCCATAGTGACAGTATTGGGCAGCGCCACTCATCCTGTGAGTGGACACACCGCCATAGCAGCATGTACAACGCTCCCCAATAGGAAGAAAACCCGCTGGGTTGTTCATCCTGTCACTTGTACCCAGACACAGCTGGGACTTGCTTAACTGTCTCAAGTGAACAGCTCCTCAAACAAGAAGATTACATTTGTCAACCCTTAAAATCTTACGTTATCTTGCGGGTGCAAAAGTGGAGGAATATTTTAGTAACAGTATCTATATTTGATAAATAGTATTTTTCTAACTTAATGTGGGGGTTATTAATCTACACATATTTCTATTGACTCTTAGATGTCCACACTCTCTCAGGTAGTGGTCAAGGCGGTGTCCATCACTCTCACCACAGATTCTGCAACTCCGCTGCTCAACTGTTGTTTCCATTCTGAGTCTGCATGGATATCTGTATCCAAGACGGATTCTTGCTGTTACTGATTCTCTCCCTCGTCCTCCTCCTCTTCGTCCATAATGATTGGGATTGCCAGCTGCAACCATATTGTACCATCGTGCAGATTCACT
>WNGS01167127.1:17666-28145 GCA_020271785.1 Procambarus virginalis | reverse complement strand
TGTTTTTGACAATATAAGAATACAAAATCAGCATTGAATCTAATAAGAGGCATCTTTCTGGTAGAGCCTCATGACTCCAAAGCTTGGTCACCGTGATAGCTCCACCCTACTGTGAGTCACATCAACCATAGGAGTCCTGTATGGCTTTCTAGGACCATAGCCTGCCTGACCCCCCTCATAGAGGCACAGGGAGTAGGGGATTGTTATGATCACCATCAGTGAGAAACTTCCAGAAAGTAAGTGAGGCAATACAGACATTTGCAGATTCAGAGAGAGAGAGAACACAGCTCCACAAACAATTCACTCAAAAACAGGGTCATACCCCATAGTTATGGTTGGCCACCAACAGGTGGCAGTACCATAGGGGGCTCCTGGTTTCGACATCAACATAACCTCAGTCCAGAGCTGAAAGACAAATGCACCTGGTAGGGAAGGGAGAGAAGGCAACAGGGAGCCACTGAGACCCATCAGAAACTGGCATTTCATTACATTCATTGCTGGTTTTATGGATGTGAGGAGGGGATGTATATTTATTTTTACTTAAAGACAATAATTCAAATCAACAAAGACTCCCCACTTCCTTACTTATAGTACATGTACATTTTTTTAAAATTGGATATACAAAACTAACATAAATTATTGATACACCTCAAATGCGAGAGGAAACATTCAGTGGCCTGCAGAATTATTTTGAATTTGTGGGATTTAAACAAACTAACAGTTTTTGTGCATTACATATATTAAAAGACACAGGGAATGGGACATAATACAATGTGAAACAATTTCTCACTCACCAGATCGACTATGTACTGAGTTTGTCATGCTGAGAAAACAAAAAAGATACCATCTTTGCTATCACTAGGAAAGTCACCCAGAAAGAATCAAAACAAACCACTGCCTGGTTTAAAAATGCAACCAAAGCCTCCAAAATACCAAAAGAACTCCTTCAATAACAAAAGAAGCAACAAAGCTTAGTGTGCTCCAACCTCCTCCCTTGCTGAGGGGGAGGGGGAAGGAAGGAGCCGACCAGCTTCAGGTCTTTCCTGGTGTGCCACTGAGCGGTTGTGTTTGCACTGGTTCCAGTTTCCCGTTTTCATTGGTGTTCTCTTGTCTTTCGGCAGTGTTTACATGGGTCTGTTTGTGAGCCAGGAATTTTAGTGTACTTGAGCTGCATGTGCTCTGGGTTTTCTTCCCTGTGTGCTCTGTGAGTACTGCCCTTGCATGTTCAGGGTTTTCTTCCCTTGAGTGTTAAGTGAAAACTCCCTTTAGAGAGGCCTCCTTCCTTGGGGTAGTCTTTGACCGGACCAGTGGTAAGCCAGTGGTCTTAGGCTTTCTGTCTTGCTTGGGGTTTGGGGGCATTTTTGGCTGGTGGGGCACACTGCAGTTGTTCAGCCTGCACTTTACATGGGGTTATGGCCATGCCGATGTTTATCCAAGGCTGCTTGTTTGCCGCAGTCTAGTATTGGGGATATTTCATTTTGTTTTCCTTTGTAGTTTTCCTTGGGGGGGGGGGTCCTTCCTTTCCCTTTTTATTAGGCCTTGCCTAGAGTATAAATGGTTGAACTCCCATGTTGCCCCTTTGGCTTTTCCTTAGGCCTTGGGTGGCCTGGTTGCCTGCATTGACTGATTTTACTGGCATTGAGGCCCCAGTGCCTGGGCTTCCTGCAGGACTCATTCACCCTGTAGGCCCCGGAAACCCCCCTTGCAGACTCGCGGGGTACCATGGATACCTCTTTCGAGCATGCTCTCACCCTGTGCAAATTCGTCTCTGCGGTCACTCTGGAACGTTTATTTTTCTGCCTCTGCCATGCAGCTTGTTTGGTAAGTGACACCTATGACCCAGAGTCATGTCGGACTTGTTCCTCTCATGTGTTCATGATTACCTATTCTTATGTGTTAGCTCAAAAGTTTCAAGCAGCAAGGGTTTTGCATTTCCAGTTTTCGGTCCTATAAAGCTCTAGGTTGTATGCTCGGTTGCCTGCCCTGGTTCTGCCCCGTTTGGCTTTCAGGGACTTTCAGTTGAAGTTATTGATCTACTAGATCTTGGTTCTATCCGCATCTCTTCCCTCCCCAATAGGTTTGGTTCACCCACCTCCTTCCCCCCAGCATCCGGCTCCAAAACGTCTTGAGGGTTTGGAAATCGAGGCAAGGTTTAGCACAGGATGTGGTTTGAGTAGATTCGGGGGTTGTCCCTTCCAATTCGGGTGCAGAGGCAGTTGAGCTGCTCTTTCCCACCGAGACTTCGGTGTTTTCCCAGTCAACTCCCTCTTCTGAGGCTTTTCCCTCAGGCTACATCTTCTCTTCCCAGGCAGTGGGCGTAGACGAGTGCTCTGCCCCTGGGCCTTTGTGCTTCCCGGGGCTCGGGGAGGACGGGGGGGGTCTGATTGGAACTCTTGGGTTCCTTTTGACACTTTGTGGGCCCATGTGCCTCCTCCAGAGGGTCTTTTGTTGCAGGGACTGGAGTTTTCTTATCCCCCTTTCCTTTATGAGTTTGTGTTAGGTGGGGATCCCCCCCAGGGTTCATTTCTGGGTGCTTTTGGGCTCTTCGAATTTGTCTTTCCGGAGGTTTCCTTCTTCCCGGGTTCACCCATCGGAGGCTCGGGAGGCCCTTTGTGCATACCTCATGCATGACCCGGTTTACACATCAGTAATGGACTCGGCCTCTTTTGAGTTCGGTTCTTCTTTCCCGCATTGGGTGCGTTACGAGGTTCTGGGCACCTGATTGGCGGGTGTCTCCTGTGTTGTAGGCTATTCTAGGGAGGCTCTTTTGAGTACCTCAATTCTTGCCTCTTCGCTCCTGCCCTTCCCTGTGATGTTGGTGTGGTGCAGCTACACGCTTATGTTTCTTCTTTCGGCACCTTTGGTTGCTGATGATTTTTGGACTCTGTTGCATTTGGCTTCTGTCGTGAGATTCTTGTGTTTCCATGAGCTGTCTTCTGATTGGTTTGCATAATATGTGGGATTGCTTGGTGAGGTGCCTCTTACCAGGGTTTTTGTCGCTGCAATTTCAGCTTCATCTGCCTTCCTTAAGCTATTTGCTCCAATACTCCGGGAGGCGGTTTCTTTGTTTTTCACCTCCCGTCTCATGTGTCGGCAGGCTGTGCTGGCTCATGCTTTGGATTCGGCGTGGACCCTGGTTCTTCTTTCAGCTTCCTATTTTTATTCTCTGCTTTTTCTGAAAATTTGGTTGCTCAGTTTTGGTCGGCGGCTCTAGTGAGTTGTCGTCCAATCTCTGACTTGTTGTGTGTCCCGGGGAAGGGGTGCTTTTGGAGGGGAATAGCCAGGGTTTCGCCTGCTGTTGGTCGAGGTGGGTTCTCCGTGGTGCCGGCAGCTGGGGTGTCATATCTCCCCCAGTTTCTTCTACGACTGGGAGGCCGTGCTCGCTCTGTTTCGAAGGCTGGTTCTTGGGGTTCTTGTCGACCCTTTCATGGGTCGCCCATCTGATGGGGCAGTGGGGAGAATGCTGGCTCTGTTTGCCCACACTTCGTCCCACAATTCGTGGGCATTTCGGATCCTATTGTGTATCCTTTGGTGACATTGGGC
The DNA here is from genome assembly GCA_020271785.1 of Procambarus virginalis. Classification (NCBI taxonomy): domain Eukaryota; kingdom Metazoa; phylum Arthropoda; class Malacostraca; order Decapoda; family Cambaridae; genus Procambarus; species Procambarus virginalis. Next base: position 24,602 of record WNGS01167127.1, on the reverse strand, counting down.
AGTCTCTCCTCCTGGGGGGGGGTGGTTTCGACTCTGATGCGGCAAGCCTCTTCTTCCCTTCGTTGAGTCATTTGGAGTGGATGTGTCTGGGCATGGTTGAAATGACCTCATCTCTTCGATGGGTTTCCCTCCTTTTCCTCTCCCGAAAAAAAGATTATGTATATTTCCAGTACACTCTGGATTTATCCCGTCTGAACTGGTTGATTCCATGCCCCTCATTTCTAACGACTACTTTGCCTCAGCTCCGACCCAGGAGCTTGGATGATATCTCTGGATGTCAAGGATGCCTATTGGCACGTTCCTCTTCTGGGATTCAGGGATTGGTTAGGTTTTGCCATGGGGCAACAGACTTACCGCTTTCAAGCTCTTCTGTTCGGGCTGAATCTGGCGGCTTATTTTTTTTTTTTACATGCTTGAATTGGGGTTGTGGTGGCCCTGTCTTTGTTTATTAGGACTAAGAGCTTTGGCCTACCTCAACAACTGGCTGTGGGGGCTCCCAGCCAGTCTGCTTCTCTGCTAGCTAGGGAATCTGTTCTTTCCAAGCTTGCCGGGTTCAGGTTCCTGGTGAACTGGAGGAAGTCCCAGTCAGTTCGGTTCCAGGTTCGTACCTGGTTGGGCCTGACGGGGGATTTTCTGTCATCTTCGCTTTCCCTGTCTCCTGTAGCCTTACTCCGGCTACAGTTCCGCCGTCTAATGCTATTGAGGAGGACCCAGACTACTTGACGGATGCTTGAGCAGCTGTGCAGAAGTTTGAACTTTGTCCTTCGAATTTATCTGTTGGGCAGTGTTTGATTCCAGAGGCTGATCCGGTATCTTCAGGGCAGCCCCTTTTTCCACTCTCACGATCGCTGGGTTCGGGTTCCGGGATCTCTTTGGCAATTGCTGCATCACCGGCTGCCTCTTCGGATTTTTCAGGTCGTTGGTGTTCTCTTCATTGTGTTCACAGCGCAGTGCGGACATTTGTGGCCGTGTGGCAGGCACTGCGGAGAGTTTGGATTCCTCAGGGCTCAGTAATCCGGGCTCCATTCAGACTGTTCCTCCGTGGTTCATTGTCTCAACTGGGGGCGGGTCCCTTTGATCTGTGGCTCTGTGGGGCTGGTCGCTTTGGATAGTTCTGATGTCGAGTTCTCTGAACTGGAGTCGTACATGGGAAGAGTAATTCTTCTGGCTCCTTGGTGGCTGGCCCAGCATTGGTCTTTGGTCTCTGGCCTGCTCATGCACCACCTGAGCCTACATGGTCTTTGGACCGGGTTCTTTCTTTCTCTCAGTTTACTGTGGCCCCCTTTGGTCAGGGATTGTTTTTGGAAGGCTTTGTTTTTGTGGGAAGCCCCCTCTGGCTCCCTGGAGCTATCGGACTGATATGCGATATATTAGTCTGGGGCATCAGTCAATTAAAGTTCAGCCTACCAAGGACCACGTGCCAGAATCTGGCCCCCCCTCCGAGAGGCAAAGGGAGCAATGGCCAATGGAAACCCCCTTGTACTTATACAACGAGCAATGTGTACATACCAACGAGTGAGCTTGTACTTGTACAACGAGCGATGTGTACACATCGCTCGATGTGTACACGGACGCGTCGTCTGTCGGCTGGGGTGTTGTGACCAGTGCTCACCAGGGCAGCCAGGGACGGTGGGATCCGTCCTTCCGTCAGGCTCACAGCATGGTTCGGGAGTTCGCGACGGTCTGGTTTGCACTTCAGAGGGTTCGGGTCACTCGGGGCTCGACCATCTGGCTCCATTCGGACTGTACTCCAGTGGTTCATTGCCTGAACCGTGGGGGTTCACTTCGGACCTTGCCTCTTTGGGGTTGGTTCCTTCATGTGGTTCGTCTGCTATATTCTTGGGGTTTGGGTCTCTGTGCGGTTCATATCCGGGAAGTGTCCAACGTCCTGGCAGACGGCCTGTCTCGGTTCATTCCCCTGTTCACGGAATAGTTGGTCGATGCCGACTCATTTCGTTTGCTCTTCCAGACGTACGGACTCCCATACGTGGACCTCTTTGTGTCCGCGTGGTCTTGGTGTCTCCAAGTCTATGTGGCGCCCTTTCACGACTGCGAGGCATTGGCGGTGGATGCCTTTTGGCAGGACTGGTCGAGGTACGGTTACCTGTACTTCTTCCCCCTGGTCCAGCTGTTCCTTCAGGTTTTGGCTCGGTTGGAGTCCTTCCAAGGAAGAGTAGTCCTCATGGCCCCTTGGTGGCCGGCCCAGCCTTGGTTTCAGGTAATTAATTACCTAAGTGTAGTTACAGGATGAGAGCTACGCTCGTGGTGTCCCGTCTTCCCAGCACTCTTTGTCATATAATGCTTTGAAACTACTGACGGTCTTGGCCTCCACCACCTTCTCCCCTAACTTGTTCCAACCGTCTACCACTGTTTGCGAAAGTGAATTTTCTTATATTTCTTCGGCATCTGTGTTTAGCAAGTTTATATCTATGACCTCTTGTTCTTAAAGTTCCAGGTCTCAGGAAATCTTCCCTATCGATTTTATCAATTCCTGTTACTATTTTGTATGTAGTGATCATATGACCTCTTTTTCTTCTGTCTTCTAGTTTTGGCATATTTAATGCCTCTAACCTCTCCTCGTACCTCTTGCCCTTCCTGGTTGATACCTGGTTGATGGGGTTCTGGGAGTTCTTCTACTCCCCAAGCCCGGCCCGAGGCCAGGCTTGACTTGTGAGAGTTTGGTCCACTAGGCTGTTGCTTGGAGCGGCCCGCAGGCCCACATACCCACCACAGCCCGGTTGGTCCGGCACTCCTTGGAGGAATAAATCTAGTTTCCTCTTGAAGATGTCCATGGTTGTTCCGGCAATATTTCTTATGCTTGCTGGGAGGACGTTGAACAACCGCAGACCTCTGATGTTTATACAGTGTTCTCTGATTGTGCCTATGGCACCTCTGCTCTTCACTGGTTCTATTCTGCATTTTCTTCCATATCGTTCACTCCAGTACGTCGTTATTTTACTGTGCAGATTTGGTACTTGGCCCTCCAGTAACTTCCAGGTGTATATTATTTGATATCTCTCTCGTCTTCTTTCTAGTGAGTACATTTGGAGAGCTTTGAGACGATCCCAATAATTTAGGTGCTTTACCTCGTCTATGCGTGCCGTATATGTTCTCTGTATTCCCTCTATTTCAGCAATATCTCCTGCTCTGAAGGGGAAGTGAGTACTGAGCAGTACTCAAGACGGGACAACACAAGTGACTTGAAGAGTACAACCATTGTGATGGGATCCCTGGATTTGAAAGTTCTCGTAATCCATCCTATCATTTTTCTGGCTGTCGCAATATTTGCTTGGTTATGCTCCTTAAACGTTAGGTCGTCAGACATTATTATTCCCAAATCCTTTACATGCTGTTTTCCTACTATGGGTACATTTGATTGTGTTTTGTACTCTGTATTATGTTTAAGGTCCTCATTTTTACAGTACCTGAGTACCTGGAATTTATCACTGTTAAACATCGTGTTATTTTCTGATGCCCAGTCGAAAATTTTATTAATATCAGCTTGAAGTTTTTCAATGTCTTCAGCCGAGGTAATTTTCATACTGATTTTTGTGTCATCTGCAAAGGATGATACGAAGCTGTGACTTGTATTTTTGTCTATACAGTACAACCTCGATTCAACGTACTATATGGGACCACCCCCAGTTCGACCACCCCCAGTTCGTTGGAGCGTTGGATTCGTTGCAAGAGGTGACCTTCAGGAGGCGTTTGCGTCAGTGTCTTTTTTTTTTCTTGTACACAATAAAAATGCATTATCATATTACTACTATACCGATATTTTACTACTCTACTAAATAATACTGTAATTCATGTATTTACCTTATTGTTGGAGTTATGCCCATCTTGAAGTTTTGTGAAGTTGTGAATGCTCTACAGTAAATAGGTACTGCAGTGCATTAAGCCGTTAGCACTGTATTATTAAAAGTAGTTTGCTGTATGTTGAGTACTACAATACAGTTCATGAAACTATTGTACACTAGAATTACTGCAACTTTAATTTTAACACTATGTACACACTTAAATTAACACTTATTCTAATTGTTCACTTCACACACGATGTTTTTAGATGTTTGCATCAGCTTTGCTGATGCTCGCTGCTGCTGTGTTGGCTTCAGCTGCTTTTGTGCTGGTGCTGGGTACGGCTGTGCTGGTGCTGGGTACGGCTGTGCTGATGCTGGGTACGGCTGATGCTGGTCATTATATGTGTGTGTGTGTGTGTAATTACCTAAGTGTAATTACCTAAGTGTAGTTACAGGATGAGAGCTACGCTCGTGGTGTCCCGTCTTCCCAGCACTCTTTGTCATATAACGCTTTGAAACTACTGACGGTCTTGGCCTCCACCACCTTCTCCCCCAACTTGTTCCAACCGTCTACCACTCTGTTTGCGAAAGTGAATTTTCTTATATTTCTTCGGCATCTGTGTTTAGCCGTTTATATCTATGACCTCTTGTTCTTGAAGCTCCAGGTCTCAGGAAATCTTTCCTGTCGATTTTATCATTCTGTTACTATTTTTGTATGTAGTGATCATATCACCTCTTTTTCTTCTGGTGCTGGGTACGGCTGTGCTGGTGCTGGGTACGGCTGTGCTGGTGCTGGGTACGGCTGTGCTGGTGCTGGGTACGGCTGTGCTGGTGCTGGGTACGGCTGTGCTGGTGCTGGGTACGGCTGTGCTGGTGCTGGGTACGGCTGTGCTGGTGCTGGGTACGGCTGTGCTGGTGCTGGGTACGGCTGTGCTGGTGCTGGGTACGGCTGTGCTGGTGCTGGGTACGGCTGTGCTGGTGCTGGGTACGGCTGTGCTGGTGCTGGGTACGGCTGTGCTGGTGCTGGGTACGGCTGTGCTGGTGCTGGGTACGGCTGTGCTGGTGCTGGGTACGGCTGTGCTGGTGCTGGGTACGGCTGTGCTGGTGCTGGGTACGGCTGTGCTGGTGCTGGGTACGGCTGTGCTGGTGACGGGTACGGCTGTGCTGGTGCTGGGTACGGCTGTGCTGGTGCTGGGTACGGCTGTGCTGGTTGATTTTCTGCTAGTTCGTGAAAAATATTGACTCATTTCGTTTGTTTCCTTCTTTGTGTCATGTCCTTGAGACAAATATCTTTCATCGTCCTTAGGTGTTGATAAAGCCTGGTAGCTCTGGATTATCAGTTTGTGAAACAATGTCAAGGAGTTTTTCAACATAGAACAATGCGTCAGCACACATAGCAGATTGTTTACTGCTATCATTCTTATCTTCATCTTCCTCTCCGTCGTCGTCAACAGTGCCAGTAACATTTTGTATAATCTCATCATCTGTTAAATGACCAATGGGTGGATCGACTGCATCAATATCTAACCACTCCTCCACATCGTTCAGCGTCAACTCCACCTCACCAGCAGCACGCAGTTCTTGATAAATATCATTTGAAAATCCTTCAAAATCCATTTCTTCCTCAGTCACTTCATCAGCATGATCAAGCAACAGGAGTTTTTTCCAACAATTTCTTAATGTTGACTCTTTAACTTCATCCCAAACTTGAGCCCAGTTGTAAATGGCTTCCTTAATTGAGTATTTTTTGTAACGTTCCAGTGTTGCTGACCTCGCGAATCGGTTTTCCTAGCCTTTTGTCTTCATCTGACTCAAACACCACCATGATTTCTTTATTCATTGCTCGTTTGTAGAGCCTTTTCATTGCATATATAACACCCATATCCATTGGCTGGATCAGAGAGGTGGTATTGGGAGGCAAGGCCATACATTTGATGCGTCCATCATGTGACGTTAATGTGTCGAGCCCTACATGAGCTGGGGCATTGTCAACCAAGAGTAATACCTTGACATCATTCCGTCTCACTCCACACTTCTTTATCTGAAAATCTCTTACTTCTTTGCAAAAATGATTTTTGAACCAGTCTACAAAAATATCTCCAGTAAACCAAGCTGTTTTAGAGCTGTAGTAGACCACAGGTAGCTTGTTCATTAAATTTTTCAAAGCACGTGGGTTTTTTGACTTCCCCACAATGGCGGACTTTGTTCTGTGACTTCCGTCTGCATTTGCACACAGCATGGCAGAAACTTTTTCTTTGTTTACCTTACGGCCAGGAACACTCTCATCTAGCCTAGATGCCAAAGTGTTGTTCTGCAAGCATTTCCAATTAAAGCCTTTTCATCGGCATTGTATACCTGAAAACGCCTTAGATCATTGTTATTATGTAATCATTTAATTTACGCTTAATGGCTCGACAGAATCCGTATCTGCACTTAATGATTCTCCACAAACTTTCTGTTCTTAATATTATGTCTATTCTTAAATCTTTGCAACCATCCTTCACTTGCTCGAAAATCTGGAATGTTCATCTTTTGTGCAAATTTATCGGCTGCTGTCTTAATGGCGTCGCCGCCAAGTGGCATCCCCACAGAGCGCTCCTGGTTAAACCATTTATACACAGCTTCGTCCAAATTCGTATTTGTAGAACCTTTTATTGTTTTCCTTTTATTTAATGCACCACTATCACTCGAAGCAAGGAACTTCCTAATATCATCTTTCTGTCTCTTGATATCACACACCGTACTTTTCCCGACATTAAATTCTGCTGCCAGCCTAGTAACAGAGTAGCCACGTTCATGTTTCTCTATCATGTCTAATTTCTGCTCAATGGATAAAAAACTTCTCTTCCTCTTTGTAGATACAGCACGATTAGCAAGCCCTTGAGACATCTTGTTGTATATTAATAAGCTGTAGTCAAAAATGGTAAATTCCACGATTATTCTTTCACCGGCGACAAACACGTCACTCGCACGCAGACAAGCTAACGGCACTGGTGCCTACTGTATGAACGCAGACTAGGTCTATACACCCTCCAGTAGGCTGGTGTTTAAGCAGATCCAGTAACATAATTTATCTCAATATTGGATTTACATCATATTATATATTTTTAGTTATATATTTAGATTAGTAACATTA
>WNGS01167127.1:2960-16666 GCA_020271785.1 Procambarus virginalis | reverse complement strand
GAGACTGGCAGCAGGGAGGGAGACTGGCAGACATGGAGGGAAACTGGAAGGCAGGGAGGGAGACTGGCAGGAAGGGAGGGAGACTGACATGCACGGAGGGAGACTGGCAGGCAGGGAGGGAGACTGTAAGGCAGGGAGGGAGACTGGCAGGCAGGGAGGGAGACTGGCAGGGAGGGAGGGAGCTGGCAGGCAGGGAGGGAGACTGTAAGGCAGGGAGGGAGACTGGCATGCACGGAGGGAGACTGGCAGGCAGGCAGGGAGGGAGACTGTAAGGCAGGGAGGGAGACTGGCAGGCAGGGAGGGAGACTGGAAGGGGAGGGAGGGAGGCTGACAGGCAGGGAGGGAGACTGGCAGGCAGGGAGGGAGACTGGCAGGCAGGGAGGGAGACTGACATGCAGGGAGGGAGACTGACATGCAGGGAGACTGGCAGGCAAGGGAGGGAGACTGGCAGACAGGGAGGGAGACTGACATGCAGGGAGGGAGACTGGCAGGCAGGCAGGGAGGGAGACTGTAAGGCAGGGAGGGAGACTGGCAGGCAGGCAGGGAGGGAGACTGTAAGGCAGGGAGGGAGACTGGCAGGCAGGGAGGGAGTCTGCCAGGCAGGGAGGGAGACTGTAAGGCAGGGAGGGAGACTGGCAGACAGGGAGACTGGCAGGCAGGGAGGGAAACTGGCAGGCAGGGAGACTGGCAGGCAGGCAAGGAGACTGGCAGGCAGGCAGGGAGACTGGGCAGGCAGGGAGGGAGACTGGGCAGTCAGGGAGGGAGACTGACATGCAGGGAGAGAGACTGGCAGACAGGGAGGGAGACTGGCAGGCAGGGAGGGAGACTGTAAGGCAGGGAGGGAGACTGGCAGGCAGGGAGGGAGACGGGCAGACATGGAGGGAAACTGGCAGGCAGGGAGGGAGACTGGCAGACATGGAGGGCCTCACTGCCTGCCTGCCAGTCTCCCTCCCTGCCTGCCAGTCTCCTCCCCCCTGCCTGCCTGCCAGTCTCTCTCCCTGCCTGCCAGTCTCCCTGCCTGCCTGCCAGTCTCCCTCCCTGCCTGCCAGTCTCCCTCCCTGCCTGCCAGTCTCCCTCCCTGCCTGCCAGTCTCCCTCCCTGCCTGCCAGTCTCCCTCCCTGCATGCCAGTCTCCCTCCCTGCCTGCCAGTCTCCCTCCCTGCCTGCCGCCAATCTCTCTCCCTACAGCCAGTCTCCCTCCCTGCCTGCCATTCTCCCTCCCTGCATGCCAGTCTCCATCCCTCTGCCAGTCTCCCTCCCTGGCCTGCCAGTCTCCCCCTGCCTGCCAGTCTCCCTCCCTGCCTGCCCCGTCTCCCTCCCTGCTCTGCCTGCCAGTCTCCCTCCCTGCCTGCCAGTCTCCCTCCCTACTGCCAGTTCCCTCCCTGCCTGCCAGTCTCCCTCCTGCCTGCCTGCCAGTCTCCCTTCCTTCCTGCCATTCTCCCTCCCTGCCTGCCAGTCTCCCTACCTGCCAGTCTCCCTCCCTGCCTGCCAGTCTCCCTCCCTGCCTGCCAGTCTCCCTCACTGCCTGCCTGCCAGTCTCCCTCCCTGCCTGCCTGCCATTCTCCCTCCCTGCCTGCTGCCAGTCTCCCTCCGGCCTGCCATCTCCCACTGCCTGCCTGCCAGTCTCCCTCCCCGCCTGCCAGTCTCCTCCCTTCCTGCCAGTCTCCCTCCCTGCCTGCCATCCTCCTCCCTGCCTGCCAGTCTCCCCTCCCTGCCTGCCAGCTCCTGGTTGATACCTGGTTGATACCTGGTTGATGGGGTTCTGGAGTTCTTCTACTCCCCAAGCCCGGCCCGAGGCCAGGCTCGACTTGTGAGAGTTTGATCCACCAGGCTGTTGCTTGGAGCGGCCCGCAGAGCCACATACCCACCACAGCCCGGCTGATCCGGGACTTCTCTTAGGAAACAGTCCAGTTTTCTCTTGAAGATGTCCACGGTTGTTCCGGCAATATTTCTTATAGTCGCTGGGAGGACGTTGAACAACCGCGGACCTCTGATGTTTATACAGTGTTCTCTGATTGTGCCTATGGCACCTCTGCTCTTCACTGGTTCAATCTTGCATTTTCTTCCATATCGTTCACTCCAGTACGTTGTTATTTTACTGTGTAGATTTGGGACCTGGCCCTCCAGTATTTTCCACGTGTATATTATTTGGTATCTCTCTCGTCTCCTTTCTAGAGAGTACATTTGGAGAGCTTTGAGACGATCCCAATAATTTAGGTGTTTTATCTCGTCTATGCGTGCCGTATATGTTCTCTGTATTCCCTCTATTTCAGCAATCTCTCCTGCTCTGAAGGGGGAAGTGAGTACTGAGCAGTATTCGAGACGGGACAACACAAGTGACTTGAAGAGTACAACCATTGTGATGGGATCCCTGGATTTGAAAGTTCTCGTAATCCATCCGATCATTTTTCTGGCTGATGCGATATTTGCTTGGTTATGCTCCCTAAACGTTAGATCGTCGGACATCATTATTCCCAAATCCTTGACATGCTGTTTTTCTACTATGGGAAGATTTGATTGTGTTTTGTACCCTGTATTATGTTTCAGATCCTCATTTTTGCCGTACCTGAGTACCTGAAATTTATCACTGTTAAACATCATATTATTTTCTGCTGCCCAATCGAAAACTTTGTTGACATCTGTTTGTAGTTTTTCAATGTCTTCAGCAGAGGTAATTTTCATGCTGATTTTTGTGTCATCTGCGAAGGATGACACGAAGCTGTGACGTGTATTTTTGTCTATATCAGATATGAGAATAAGGAACAGTAGCGGTGCAAGGACTGTACCTTGAGGTACAGAGCTTTTAACATCGCTTGGACTCGATTTTATCTGATTGACTGTTACTCTTTGTGTTCTGTTCGACAGGAAATTGAGTATCCAGCGTCCTACTTTTCCAGTTATTCCCATTGACCTCATTTTGTGAGCTATCACCCCATGGTCACATTTGTCGAAAGCCTTTGCAAAGTCTGTGTATACAACATCTGCATTTTGCTTTTCTTCTAGGGCTTCTGTGATTTTGTCATAGTGGTTGAGTAACTGTGACAGACAGGATCTTCCCGCTCTAAATCCATGTTGTCCTGGATTGTGCAATTCATTGTTTTCCATAAAACTAGAAATTTGATTCCTAATCACTCTTTCAAACACTTTTATTATGTGTGATGTTAGTGCAACTGGCCTATAATTTTTTGCCAAGGCTTTACTCCCCCCCTTGTGCAACGGAGCTATATCTGCAGATTTAAGTGCTGCTGGTATCTCCCTGTATCCAGGCTCTTTCCCTATACNACATAATGGACTGGCCAGATCTGCTGAAAGAGGCAGAGCTGTGAGAAAACCCCCAGGTTCGGACACCTATCAAGCAGCGTCTGAAAATAAAGCTGGGCCAGCCCCAAGGACCATGAGGACTACTCTCCTTGGGAATGGACTCAAACCGAGCCAGAACCCGAAGCAACAGCTGGACCGGGAGAAGAGGAACAGGTACCCCCACCTTGACCAGTCCTATCGAAAAGCATCCACCATGAATGCCTCGCAGGCGGGTAAGGGCGTCACATAGAATGGGCGACGCCTAGACCATGCCGACGCGAATATGTCCATGGCCAAGAGTCCATACGTCTGGCAGAGCCAACGAAACGAGTTGGCGATGACTGGCCAATCCGCGAACAGAGGAATGAGGCACATGGGTTGACCAGTGTTGGATGGGTCCAATTGGGGCAGCTATAGCACATTACGTAGGCTGCCAGGAGGAAAAAACTCACAATATTTTTTAAGGAAACTTCAGCCTGTGCACATTGTTTTTGGAAAATTATATATTTCTTATTACATAATTACAATTATTTCATTTGTTTTTGGCTATGATGAATTATTCTAAAATTAATAGTAATTCCTGTACCCAGGTGGTCCCTCCCGACGCTCCCCTCCCACCTTCCCGATATGACCCACCCACCCCACCCCCTCCTCCACCATGCGTCTCAAGCCACAGGCAGACGGGATTAATACAGTACGGCCCGCCCCATGGCTTTCATATCCAGACAATTCAATGATTATCCGGCTGCGTGTCCGGATAATGTACCATCAGCAGCAAGTTAACCAGCTCTGATTTTTTATCCGGCTAAACCAGCTTTTATCCGGCTAAACCAGCTTTTATCCGGCTAAACCAGCTTTTATCCGGCACCCATGGCCATTTTGGCCGGATATTGAGATAACTTTATCCGGTTATATAACGAATATAAAATGAATAACGAATATAAATAACGAATATAAATAACGAATATAAAAGCATCAAGAAGAAGTATGGGCCAATAGGCCCTCTGCAGTTACTCTCATTCTTATGCTCTCATATCCAATTCATATCCAATTAATACCCACAGTTTTATGTTCTGTCTTTATTTGTCACAAGTTTGTTCACCTCATCCAAAACTGTTGCACCATATCACCTCACCCAAATGCGAGTATAAGTATGACGGATTAGCTGACTCTGTTTAGTGTTTTCAGGTTACAGTTGTGTGTGTAAACTAAAGTCTTTGAAGATGTAATAAGTTATTACGAAACGCGTTCAAGCGTCACGTGAGACTAGAAATAAAAATGAATTTTGGAGAATTGATTTTTCAATTACCATCAACAGTAAAAAGAAACATAAGAACAACCAGGTAGCAAACAAAAAGAAAAGAAAACTACCGCAAGATTACAACGTCACCAGGCGGAACAGAGCCAGCTGCAATGTTATATTGAAAACAAGTTGCACAGTACCTCGTGCCCTTACCAGTGACAAAACTACCTCCTACCCAGAAGAAAACAGAGGCGCATGAAACACCCCAGCTGACTCCAAGGGCGGACAATCACCAAGCAGCAAAAGACCAGAGCGGAGGGAGACCCCAAGCGACTTGTGGAAGATAACCCCAAGCCACAAGGTCAGTACTTACAGGGCACCTAGGAGAAAGTAATTCTAGGCACATGCAGCCCAAGTACTAGTGAAATTACTCCTGGTTCACACACCACCACAGAACAGAACCACACCACAAGGCACAGCACTGCTATGTCAGGAGCCAGTGTTGCATGACTGCCAGGTCTCGCATCAGCCTCAGAACTGGGGGTGGATAGCTGGCCCGAGGGGTCTGGAACTCCCCCTCCCGGGATCTGCGCAGACAGCGGCGCGGTGACGGTTGCAACATCATGCTCGTTTGCTTGTTTTTTGTTTGGGGGAGTTCTGTCCAACAGTTCAGCTTTCAGTAGCAATTTTTTAACCAGACAGGGTTTGTTTTGGGGCACCTCCCTTTCTGGGTACCTGACTAAGTGGATGGCAGACATAGAATGCTTTCAACAACACGGGGGTTTCTATAGGCCATTGCTCCTCATGTCTCTCTGAGGGGGTCAGGTTCTGGCTTGTGGTCCCCAGTAGGCCTAAGAACTCCATTCGCTTTGATTGATGCCACGGTCTAATACATTCATTATAACCTGGATAGCTCCGGGGAGCCGAAGGGGTTCCCCCCAGAAATTGTGGTTATGGTTCAATTTGACCATTTAATATGAACAGATTAGGATTTGTGTAATTATCCTACTAAGTGACCTGCAACAATCAAGGACACATGCCATATAATAAGGTTGTTAATTTTGTGCCTGACCAACTGATTGCCAACAAACATGCCATACATTCTTTTCTTTTCTTTTCTCTTCCCCAATATTTTGGGAAGGCCTACAGATCTTCTGCTTAGTTCTTGGGGTTTGCATATCCTCTTAGGTCATGTTCAGGGAATGTCCAACATCCTGCCCGATGGTCTACTCCACTTCATTCCTCTTTCCACAGAATCGACCGTCAATGCCGATTCCTTCTTCTAGCTTTGCCAGATGTCAATTTCTTTGCATCAGGTTCTTTATTCAATACTATTTCCCGACTGCAAGGCACTCGCAGTAGACGCCTTTCCTCTGGACTGGTCAAGGTCGGGGTGCATTTACCTCTTTCCCTCAGGCTGGCTGTTGCTCCGAGTGTTGGCACAGCTGAAGTCTTACTGAAAAAGTCATTCTTTTGATGCCTTGGTAGCCACTGGGCATCTTTCCGTTGCTCCACCTCTATCAGAAGGTCGAGAGGGTGACGTACCTCACTGGTTCGACCATCTTTCCTCTCTCCATATCTGAACTTTTTGATGCATATTTATCGCCATTTGTATGGCAAAGTAAGGCTGGCTGGTGAGGGGTCTGGCTGACTCGGGCTGGCTCCCTCCTCCACCAAGCAAGTAGGGAAGTGGGACAAACTAGTAGGGGGCTAGTTTCACAAAATTTTGGTTGCTTATATTCATTGTTAGGGAGTTCTCTTGGCAATGTTGGAGCTTCAGCGTCATTTTTAAATCATGTAGTAATCTGCTTTGCTACACATAGCTTTCTGAGTGCTTCCTTGGTGTTGAAAAAGATGATTAACTTTAACTGGAAAGTGTTCATAGGCCATCGTTCCCTGCCTCTCTGAGGGGACCAGGTTCTGGCTCGTGATCCCCAGTAGGTAAACAGAACTCCACGATTGATAACACTAAATAGTATGGCACTTACTTGGATACTTGGAGGGGGGTCTGGGATTTCCTCTGCTCCACGAGCCCAACCTGAGGCCAGGCACTTAATCAGTATGATAGTAGCTTCAGGGAGCCTGTGGGGCTCATACAGAAACTGGCGTTTCATTACATTCAACGCTGTTTTTTCCTGTCATTAACTGCTTTTGTCACGTCCAGACAATGTTTCATTGCACAAATTTTTTTTTACTGCATTTAAAATGTTATAAAAAGGCAAATAGAAAATAAGCTAAAATACTTAATATAGAAAATTGAAAAAGTAACATACCTCTGCTCGGATGACTGGGCTCTCCTTGCTATCTTGTTCAATATCTGAGTAATTTACAGACACCTTTGATGGTGGTGTCTTGTTGATCAGCAGTTTCATAGAAATGCTGTCAGATGATGATTCATCATCATAATTAGAAAAATCCTCATATCTATCTTCATCATGAAAATAAGAAGAAACCTCGATACTATCATCCTCCTCCTCCTTTAACTCTGGACTTGGAGCATCAACAAAAACGGGTTTAGATAATGGCTTCACATCCATTCTGTTCTTATAAAGAATGCTAGTACTGGCTTTTAGAAGTGTTAGATCTGCATAAAAAGATAAGAAGAAACTTAGTCACAAAAATTTCATTCTCTATAATTACTATTTATTAACTTTAACCCACATCAGATTTTACTCTAAAAAATGAAATTTTAAATATACTGTATCCACACAAAATAGAACATGAAACAATGGATATCAATCAAATACAGCATATGTCGGCTTACAAGTCGATCTGGCGCATGGGTCAATTCCAAAAATTTAGAGGTGTAATTCAAGTTTAGGCCTATATTCGCCACATAAGACGAACCCCCCCAAAACAGGGCAGCACCACTTCCCCTGCTCCAATGTATGGAAAGAAAAAACTATGGTATGTCATAAATATACTGTAGCTACAAATATTTGATGCATGAGATAGGTGATCTCAGTGGTTGTCATGAGAGGCAGGTGGTGTCAGATGTTGTCATGGGAGGCAGGTGGTGTCAGTGGTTGTCATGGGAGGCAGGTGGTGTCAGGTGTGGTCATGGGAGGCAGGTGGTGTCAGAGGTTGTCATGAGAGGCAGGTGGTGTCAGATGTTGTCATGGAAAGCAGGTGGTGTCAGTGGTTGTCATGGGAGGCAGGTAGTGTCAGTGGTTGTCCTGCTTGATGGGGTTCTGGGAGTTCTTCTACTCCCCAAGCCCGGCCCGAGGCCAGGCTCGACTTGTGAGAGCTTGGTCCACCAGGCTGTTGCTTGGAGTGGCCCGCAGGGCCACATACCCACCACAGCCCGGCTGGTCTGAAACTTCTCTTAGAAAACAGTCCAGTTTTCTCTTGAAGATGTCCATGGTTGTTCCGGCAATATTTCTTATAGTCGCTGGGAGGACGTTGAACAACCGCAGACCTCTGATGTTTATACAGTGTTCTCTGATTGTGCCTATGGCACCTATGCTCTTCACTGGTTCAATCTTGCATTTTCTTCCATATCGTTCACTCCAGTACGTAATTACCTAAGTGTAATTACCTAAGTGTAGTTACAGGATGAGAGCTACGCTCGTGGTGTCCCGTCTTCCCAGCACTCTTTGTCATATAACGCTTTGAAACTACTGACGGTCTTGGCCTCCACCACCTTCTCACTTAACTTGTTCCAACCGTCTACCACTCTGTTTACAAAAGTGAATTTTCGTATATTTCTCCGGCAGCTTTGTTTCGTTAGTTTAAATCTATGACCTCTTGTTCTTGAAGTTCCAGGTCTCAGGAATTCTTCCCTATCAATTTTATCGATTCCTGTTACTATTTTGAATGTAGTGATCATATCACCTCTTTTTCTTCTATCTTCTAGTTTTTGCATGTTTAATGCCTTTAATCTCTCCTCGTAGCTCTTGTCCTTCATTTCTGGGAGCCACTTAGTGGCATGTTGTTGCACCTTTTCCAGTTTGTTGATGTGCTTCTTAAGATATGGGCACCATACAACCGCTGCATATTCCAGCTTTGGTCTAATAAAAGTCGTGAACAATTTCTTTAGTATTTCTCCATCCATGTATTTAAAAGCAATTCTGAGGTTAGAAAGTGTAGCATAGGCTCCTCGCACAATGTTCTTGATGTGGTCCTCAGGTGACAGTTTTCTATCTAAAACCACCCCTAGATCCTTTTCTTTATCAGAATTCTTTAAAGATTTCTCACATAATTTATAGGTTGTGGGGGTCTATGTTCTCCAATTCCACATTCCATAACATGGCATTTATTCACATTAAATTCCATTTGCCAAGTGTTGCTCCAAATACTTATTTTGTCCAGGTCTTCTTGAAGGGCATGACAATCATCTAGGTTTCTTATCTTCCCTATTATCTTAGCATCATCAGCAAACATGTTCATGTAATTCTGTATTCCCACTGGTAGATCATTTATGTAGACAATGAACATTACCGGTGCAAGAACTGAACCCTGAGGTACTCCACTCGTGACAATCCTCCAATCCGATACCTTGCCTCTAATTATGGCCCTCATTTTTCTGTCAGTTAGGAAATTTTTCATCCATGTTAGTAGCTTACCTGTCACTCCAAAAGTTACACCGTTTTGACAGACTCGAACACACGTCAGTTCTCACGAGAACAGACTCCCATCCGACTAGGCCATTCTGGGGTCGCCCCAGATTGTTATTTTACTGTGCAGATTTGGGACCTGGCCCTCCAGTATTTTCCATGTGTATATTATTTGGTATCTCTCTCGTCTCCTTTCTAGAGAGTACATTTGGAGAGCTTTGAGACGATCCCAATAATTTAGGTGTTTTATCTCGTCTATGCGTGCCATATATGTTCTCTGTATTCCCTCTATTTCAGCAATCTCTCCTGCTCTGAAGGAGGAAGTGAGTACTGAGTAGTACTCGAGACGGGACAACACAAGTGACTTGAAGAGTACAACCATTGTGATGGGATCCCTGGATTTGAAAGTTCTCGTAATCCATCCGATCATTTTTCTGGCTGACGCAATATTTGCTTGGTTGTGCTCCCTAAACGTTAGATCGTCGGACATCATTATTCCCAAATCCTTGATATGCTGTTTTTCTACTATGGGAAGATTCGATTGTGTTTTGTACCCTGTACAGTGGTACCTCGGAATACGAGTGTCCCTGAATACGAGTTTTTCTGAATACGAGCAGGATTTGCTTGAAAAATGTGCCTCGGAAGGTGAGGGTTACCTCGGAACACGAGTTTGTTGATACGTGTACAGGCCGACTAGCGCGTGGTGGCACGGCGATCGCGCCTCAGTTTACCAGTGTCTCGTGCCCAGTGACTATCCCACCTGAATTCTTCACAAGGATTTACATTTTTTTTGTCGTTTTTTTGGCCATTTGAGCATAAAAGTTGTCATTATATATCTCGCCATGGGTCTCAAGAAAGCCATTGGTAAGGTTCAACCTAAGAAAATACCTGTGAGTAGAGGCAGTAGAGGATGTCCCTTCTTGATTAAGAAAATGTGTGAAGTATGGGAAGAACTGCAAAGTTTTGTTGAAAAAACTCACCCAGATAAAGCAGGCCGTTGCATTGACCTTTTAAATGATAATGTGATGTCTTACTACAGACAAGTGTTAAAATGTAGGGAAAAACAAGTGTCTTTAGACAAATTCTTAGTAAGACAAGCAAGTCCTAGTGGTATGCAGGCAAAATGTGCCAGAGTGTGCATACCAGTGAAGTCCTCACTGCCTGATGTGATAATGGAAGGGGACTCCCCTTCCAAACAGTAACTCCTCTCCTCCTCCCCCCCTCCTCACCATCTTCCATACGCCTACAGCATTCAACAGCAAGGTAAGTAATAACTTGAACATAGTTTTGTAGGTTTATTTAGATGAATTAGGTATAAAAATTTAGTTTGATGTGGGGTTTTTGGGGTAGTCAGGAATGGATTAATTCATTTCCCATTATTTCTTATGGGGAAATTTGTTTTGGAATATGAGTTTTCGGAATACAAGCTGTCTCCAGGAACGGATTAAACTCTTAAACCGAGGTACCCCTATATTATGTTTCAGATCCTCATTTTTGCCGTACCTGAGTACCTGAAATTTATCACTGTTAAACATCATGTTATTTTCTGCTACCCAATCGAAAACTTTGTTTACATCTGCTTGTAATTTTTCAATGTCTTCAACAGAGGTAATTTTCATGCTGATTTTTGTGTCATCTGCGAAGGATGACACGAAGCTGTGACGTGTATTTTTGTCTATATCTGATATGAGAATAAGGAACAGCAGTGGTGCAAGGACTGTACCTTGAGGTACAGAGCTTTTAACATCGCCTGGACTCGATTTTATTTGATTGACTGTTACTCTTTGTATTCTGTTCGACAGGAAATTGAGTATCCAGCGTCCTACTTTTCCAGTTATTCCCATTGACCTCATTTTGTGTACTATCACCCCATGGTCACGTTTGTCAAACGCCTTTGCAAAGTCTGTGTATGCAACATCTGCATTTTACTTTTCTTCTAGAGCTTCTGTGATTTTGTCATAGTGGTTGAGTAACTGTGACAGACAGGATCTTCCCGCTCTAAATCCATGTTGTCCTGGGTTGTGCAACTAATTGTTTTCCATAAAACTAGAAATTTGATTCCTAATTACTCTTTCAAACACTTTTATTATGTGTGATGTAAGTGCAACTGGCCTATAATTTTTTGCCAAGGCTTTACTCCCCCCCCCTTGTGCAACAGAGCTATATCTGCAGATTTAAGTGCTGCTGGTATCTCTCCTGTATCTAAGCTCTTTCTCCATATTACGCTGAGTGCTCTCGCTACTGGTACTTTACATTTCTTTATGAATATTGAATTCCATGACTCAGTCCCAGGAGCTGAGTGCATAGGCATATTGTCAATTTCTCTTTCAAAGTCTTCCGAGTTTGTGGTAATATCCGTTATATTATCTGCAGCTTGAATGTCACTCATAAAGAAGCTGTCTGGGTCATCAACTTTCATGTTGTTTATTGGTGTGCTAAACATAGCCTCATACTGGCTTCTTAGAATTTCACTAATCTCTTTGTTGTCCTCTGTGTACGTAACTTCATTTGTAATTAACGGTCCGATACTGGTCGAGGTTTTGGATTTTGATTTTGCGTATGTGAACAAATATTTAGGATTTTTCTTTATCTCTTGTATAGCTTTCTGTTCCAATTCCATTTCCTCAGACTCATATGATAGGTTCAACGTTTGTTCTATTTCTTCGATCTCCCTGCTTAGGCTTATTTTCCTTGCTTGTGATAGTTGTGTCTGCCGAAGCATTTCCGTTATTTTCTTTCTTCGCCTGTACAGTCGTCTGCGTTCTCTTTCTAGAGTGGTCCTCTTTCTGCCCCTCCTCACAGGCACGTGCTTCAAGCAGATCTTGTAAACTTCAGCTGTCAGTTGAGCTATTCCCTGGGTGGGAGTTTTGTCGCTTAAGACTGTCTCCCATTGAATGGTTGTAAGGTCTACATTTATTTTTTCCCAGTCGATCCTCTTATTGTTGAAATTGAATTGATTGAATATTCCTTCTCGCTTGTTGGGTCTCTTAGACCTACTACAGTTATTTATGCTAGTTTGCACTTCAATGAGCTAATGGTCTGAGTATGAAGTATCTGAGATTGTTATGTCTCTGATTAGCTCATCATTGTTTGTGAATAACAAGTCTAGTGTGTTTTCGTTCCTAGTTGGTTCTGTAATCTGTTGATTGAGCGAGAATTTGTCACAGAATCTCAAAAGTTCTCTGACCTGTGGTTGGTTATTCCCCGGGTCATTCCCTGCTATGATATTTGTGTTTGCCATTCTCCATCTTAGACTCGGTAAATTGAAATCTCCAAGGAAGATAATATCTGGAGCTGGGTTTGCTAGGTTATCAAGTATGTTCTCTATTTTGTGCATCTGCTCTGTGAATTCCTCAACCGTTGTATCTGGTGGTTTATATATTAGAATAATAATTGGGTTTAGTTTCTCAACCTTAATTCCAAGTACCTCTACCACCTCATTAGTTGAGTTTAGTAGTTCTGTGCATACCAGGTCCTCTTTAATATACAGACCTACTCCTCCATTTGACCTAGTTTTTCTATCACATCTATATAAATTATAATTTGGAATCCAGATTTCACCATCCATGTAATCTTTTGTATGAGTTTCCGTGAATGCCCCAAATATTGAGTTTGATTCTAATAGGAGGCCATTTATGAACTTAACTTTATTTCTTGACTTTGGCTTTAAACCTTGAATGTTTGCAAATATGAATGACTGTCCATATTGTGTGTCACTTCTGGAAGGTTTTGGTAGTTCTCCCTCCTCTCTACCCTGACCCAGGGTGTGTTGTTGTGGCAATGGTTTGTCCAGTTTTGGAAGTGATACTGGGGAGTGTGGTAGTCTCTGTGTAGTTGGGGGGTGTAGTATGTGTGGGCTTGATGACGAACCGTAGTCCAGTCTTGGGCATTTCTCCACTCTCCATCCGTTCTCCTGCCACGTTTCTGCTGTCTGTTTCTCCCTCTGTTTCTGCCTGCCTCTAAAAAATTTTCAGGGCTATTATATTGAACTTCTTCCCTTATATAGCACTGTGTACCTCTGACGTGGAAATCAGGGCAATGAAGATCGTAGCATTTCCTCTCATTAACAGAGAGTTTGCATAGCTTAGGGTGAAAATATCTACACTGTGTATCAAAACGACATTTGCCTTTCCCTAACCAGTTTCGGCATTTCCGTGGGTGCATGAATGTGCATTCCGTGCCTCTGGGCACATATCTGCACTGTCCTTTTGCATAATACCTGCACATATTTTCATCTGTGATTGTATTCTTATTGTTGGTACCGGTGCACGACTTGGCTACCTCTGTGTTTTTTGTTCCAACTTTCTCGTTTCTGCATTCATTCTCGGTATTGCCCTTATCTTTCTCCTTGTTGCTTTCGTCTTTCTCATTTGTGTTCTCTTTCGTCTCATTTTTTCTCTCCTTATTTATATCACCAGTTTGCTCTACAATATTGCCTTCATTTTTGTGTACCTCGACACCATGTCCTTCTACATTGCTACTTTGACACTAAATTCTCAGTCCCTGGGTTGTGCTCAGAGTTCGTTGCTGTCTTTATATACTCTGCATATATTTCTGGTAGTTTTTGTGTGAATTGTAGCCTGTGTACTTCAGGAATGTTATTCATTA
>WNGS01167125.1:52636-62949 GCA_020271785.1 Procambarus virginalis | reverse complement strand
AAAGGAGATGAGAGATGTGTCAAATAATATATACATGGAAGATACTTAAAGGCCAGGTCACAAATTTGCACAGAACAACAACAAACTGGAGCAAAAGAAATGGAGAAAAATGCAAAATAGAACCAATGAGGAGTAGAGGTGCCATATCACAATCAGAGAACACTGAAGTGCTGGACCAACAGGGCTGTGCTAGATATGTGGGTCTGTGGGCCGCTCCAAGCAACAGAACTTTCAAATCCAGAGATCCCATCACAATGGTTATATACTATTCAAATCACTTGTGCTGTCCTGTCTTGAGTACTGCTCAGTACTCACTTCCCCCTTCAAAGCAGTTGAGATTGCTGAAATAAAGGGGAAACAGAAAACATATATATGGCATACATAGAAACGATAAAACACCTAAATTATTGGGATCGTCTCAAAGCTCTCCAAATGTACTCACTAGAAAAGAGACGAGAGAGATATCAAATAATATACATGTGGAAAATACTGGAGGGCCCCTGCGAAAGGAAGATGGAACTTTTACAGATGACAACAAAGAAATGAGTGAAATACTGAGGAATCAGTACGACTCTGCTTTCAGCGAGACACTTAACAAACTTAAGATTGATAACCCAAATGAATTTTTCATGTCTATGATACCAACATTAAATCATATATCAGATGTCACCCTATCCTCAAAGGATTTTGAAGAAGCCATAGACAGTTGGATATAAATTCACTTGAACGTGTCCAGCATAGGATGACTAAGTTAATTCCCCAAATTAAAAATCTTTCATATGAAGAAAGATTAACAAAGCTTAAATTGTATTCACTGGAAAGGCAAAGAGTTAGGGGTGACATGAGAGAGGTTTACAAGTGGATGAATGGACATAACAAAAGAGATATTAATAGGGTATTAAAAGTATCAACACAAGACAGAACACGAAACAATGGGTATAAATTGGATAAGTTTAGATTTAGGAAAGACTTAGGTAAATACTGGTTCGGTAACAGGGTTGTTGATTTGTGGAACCAATTACCATGTAACGTGGTGGAGGTGGGGTCCCTCGATTGTTTCAAGTGCGGGTTGGACAAGTATATGAGTGGGATTGGGTGGTTATAGATAGGAGCTGCCTCGTATGGGCCAATATAGGCCTTCTGCAGTTACCTTTGTTCTTATGTTCTATGCTCTCTACACCAGGCCCCGATTCTTGGAACTCCATATTCAACAAGGACTGTGAAAAACCACTATCGCAGGACCTTCACATTCTTTGGGGACAAAGCCTAGATACTGGCGTTATCCTTGACATACTAAAAGCAGCAGATAGAACCACTCCATAAAGGAGGAAATAAGGCAGAGGCAAAAAATTACGGACTGATAGCACTAACATCACACATCATAAAAATCTCTGAGTGCTAAAAAAGTAAGATCACAAAATACATGGAATCACAGCATCGCCATAACCCCGGACAACATGGTTTCAGAACAGGGCACTCTTGCCTATCACAGTTGCTGAATCACTATGACATGGCACTAGATGCCATAGAAGACAAAACGCTGATGTAATTTACACAGATTTCGCAAAAACCTTCGACAAGTGTGACCATGGTGCTATTGCACATAAAATGCGTTCAAAAGGAATTACCGGAAAAATAGGTAGATGGCTCTACACTAGTAGAACCCAATGTGTAATATTCAACAAAATAAATCCGGTCCATCAGCCGTGAAGAGCTCAGTCCCCCAGGGTACATGCTTGCTCCAGTACCTTTTCTCATTCTCATATCGGACATAGACAACCTATAGTACTGTATCATCTTTTGCAGATTACACTAGGATTTTTATTAGATTAGACAACATAGAGGACACGGCAAACCTCCAATCAGATGTAAATCAGGTCTTTCTATGGGCTACAGAAAATAATATGGTGTTTAACGAAGATAAGTTCCAGCTCACGCGCTACGGACAAAATGAAAATATAAAAATGGAAACCACGCACAAAATGCAGTCAAATCATTACATAGAATGAAAAGGAAATGTAAAGGATTTGCGTGTACTCATGTCGAATGAACTTGCATATAAAGAACACAATAAAGTGTAACGTACGTTTGTTGGGTTGATTTAATACACAGTGTTTAGTGTTTCATATATATTTAGTAGTCCTGGATACAGCAGTGTCGTAGACGTTGAGACAAAGCCTGGAGCAGAGCAGAGAGCTGAGTGAGGCCGGAGTCGCGGAGCTCTATGTGGGAGAGCGTACTGAGCGTCGGTACAGTATCTCGCGTCTGCTCTACACCACACTTGAAAGTAGACTGGTTACTATTTGCTATTTCTGCCGCTTATATGCTTGGGCAACACCTCACCGGGTTGCTCGGGGCAACACCTCACCGGGTTGCTCGGGGCAACACCTCACCGGGTTGCTCGGGGCAACACCTCACCTCATTCATCTCCAAAGGTTGACAGGAATATTAACAATGCATTTGGAGCGAGTATATTATTGGGATAATCTACTCGCTACAAAAGTAACCGTGACAAATGCTAGAAAAATGACAGGTTGGATAACAAGAGCCATTCACACTAGAGATGCCATACAAGTGATGATACTTTTCAAGATGTATCTTTCAAGATTCAAGAGTACATCTTTTCAACATATACTCTCTCTAGAGTGAAATACTGCTGCACAATGACAGTCCCTTTCAAAGCTGGAGAAATTGCTGACCTGGAGAGTGTGCAGAGATCCTTTACTGCTAGAATGCACTCAGTAAAACATCTAAACTATTGGGACTGACTAAAGAGCCTAAATCTGTATTCTCTTGAGCGCAGGTGGGAGAAATACATAATAATTTACACATGGAAAATAGTAGAGGGGCTGGTCCCAAACCTGCCACAGAAATAACATCACATGAGACCAAAAGGCATGGCGGGATGTGCAGAATTCCCCCTTGAAAAGCAGAGGTGTAACAGGTACTTTATCAACATCAGAGGCCAAGACTGTTCAACACGCTTCCACTACACATAAGGGGCATAACTGCCCACCCCTCACCGTGTTCTAGAGAGAACTGGATAAGCACCTCCAAAGGATACCTGATCAACCAGGCTGTGACTCATACTTCAGCTGCGAGCAGCCGCATCCAACAGCCTGGTTGACCAGTCTAGCAATGAGGAGGCCTGGTCGACGACTGGGCCGGGGGGCGCTAAGTCCTGAAAACACCTCAAGGTAACATAAGACGAGAGAGCGAAAGAATACTGCCGGTGGAACACCAGTGTTAATGGCTAGAGTGGAGAATTGGAATCATTCACAGAGACATACTAGAGCCTGTCACTGAGGCAAGATTGTAGGTATTGGAGAGAGTGACCTCTTACTCCGTAATGTTGTAATTTAAGAAGGTTATGTTTAACAGTGTCAAAAAGTCTTATGTAGGCCAACAAATAAATGAACAGGGTACCTATTTCTTTCAAGAGCTGCATATATCAAGTTAATCATACTAATTGATGCATGAGTGGTCCTCTTTTGGCCTGAAGCCATCATGGCAAGAACTAAGTATATTTTGTTTTGCTAAATAGGAGTAGGCTGTTTGTAGATTAAGTCTTTAAAATATTTTAGACAAAACTGGCAGAATTGATATATGTCTATAATTGTGACTTCAGTGAGATTGCCACTTTTATGGACTAAGGTTACTATTGCTTTTTTTAGAATATCAGGAAAGGTTTGGAGTTCAAATGTTGTAGAGCAAATTGTTGTAGAGCAATGCAATGGCTGGAGTTAAAAATCTAGACACTTTTTTGTAAATTAGGGATGGTATTTCACATACGGTACCTGTGCATGGGGTTCATTCATCCACTGCAAATTACTTCCAGCCCATCACACCAAACAAAAATTGCTATCAGAAATATAAAACTGTCTTCAAACAACACACAGCATCCTCTTTAAATCCCAAGAAAATGCTAAATATACACTCGCTCTACAATTCTCTTGTGCTATTACATGTCCAAAACCTTGTTTCCTAAATGCTTCCTAATCTGAAAACTCTTCATTGATAGATGTAATGGAACCACGAGCATTACAACATAAAATAAATATACCTTGATATAATTGAAAGTCATGCTAATATAATTGTCAGAGAGGATTATGCCAGTCTGCTAATATAGTTGCCAATTAGGCTAATATAATGTGAACCAGGCTTTTTTCACCCACATGGTTATTGATTGATGGAACTGCCCACCGCCGAAGCCATAACTGGCAAAACTTTGCTGAATTTCAAGGTAAGGTAATTATCAAAAGAAGGCACCAAACCGGGAAGGCTATGTAGCACCATCAAAGTGCGAAATAATCAGAGGGCGCTAAATATTACTAAGAAAGCCAATACGAGAACAAAAACGCATAAGGCGAACGATATCAAAAGTATCCGATTCACCTAGAATTCTATCGAGGGACAAGTGACCGCGAGGGACGGTCGGAAAGCAAGACACACGCTCGTCCTGGAAGGCAGGACATTCAACAAGGATATGCATAACCGTAAGAGGGACAACGCAATTCGGACAACAAGGAGCAGGGCGGCGCTCCATTAAGTGACCGTGGGTTAAGAGAGTATGGCCAACCCGCAGCCGTGCTAAAGCAGTTTCCCACCGCCGATTACGGTGGTAGGAGGAAGGCCACGGGGACACACTACGTTTGAGAGTACGCAGTTTGTTACAACCACAGAGGACCAACAACTCTGCCAACGGGCAAGGATAGAGGAATGAATAACCGGATAAAAGTCAGAATAAGGAAGACCCTTACGGGAGATGGGACAAGAACGGATGGCATCCTTAGCGGCAGCATCTGCACGCTCATTCAAAGAAACACCAATATGGCTGGGAACCCAGCAAAACTCTACCGATTTAAACTTACTAGAAATAAGAAACAGCCATTGCTGAATCTCGATGACCACTGGGTGGACAGGATTAAAGGACCCAAGAGCCATTAGGGCACTACGAGAGTCAACGACAACCACAAAGGAGGAATGAGAATGAGAAAGCAAGAGACGGAGAGCATAGAGAATAGCATAAAGTTCCGCCGTAAAGACGCTAGCCTCCGAAGGGAGGCGACACATATAAGTACGGTCAGGAAAAACAACAGAGTAGCCCACACCGTCCGCAGACTTAGACCCATCGGTAAAGATGGAAATAGAGCGGGAGTGCGAAGAAAAGTGCTCAAGGAAGAGGCTTTTCAGAACTGAAGGAGGGGTAAAGGCTTTAGTAATACAAGTCAAGGACGTACAAAACTTGGGAAGGGGGACTCTCCACGGAGGCAAGGAAGGAACAATACGAGGAGAAACATTAGAAAGACGAACAGAAAGAGAATCCTGCAAGCGAGATAACCGGACAGAAAGTGGGAGACAATGAAGAGGAACAGGAGCTACAGGAGGAGGAAAAGTCAAAGCACGACAGAGGCGAGAGGAAGGATGCTGTAAGGACCGCGCAAGATAGCGAAGACAGTAGCGGTCACGGCGGTCCTGGAGAGAGAGAAAGCCAGTGTCAACATACAAACTGAGGGCGGGAGTCGAACGAAAGGCACCAGAGCTGAGACGCAACCCAGTATGGTGCAAAGCATCAAGACGGCGAAGAGTAGAAGGAGAAGCAGAAGAGTAAGCAGGGCAACCATAATCGAGTTTAGACAGGACGAGAGAGGAGTGCAAATATAGGAGCGTGCGTCTATCCGCTCCCCAAGAAGTATGGGACAAAACCTTAAGGAGGTTAAGGGCCTTAGAGCACTCAACTCGGAGGCAAGAGATATGGGCTGACCAAGACAAACGAGTGTCAAAGACTAACCCCAAGAGCTTTGCGGAATCCCTGTACACAATGGGATGACCATAAAGCGACAAAGAGGGACGAAGAACAACGTGCTTCCGAGTAAAGGTCATAGCACAAGTCTTAGATGCAGAGAACTTGAAGCCATGATCGGTGGCCCACGACGACACGGCATCAATCGCAAGTTGAAGCCGCCGTTGAAGGAGAGGTGAATCATCACCCTGACAGCAAAGGGTAAGATCATCAACATACAGAGCAGAGAAGACACAGAAGGAAGAGAAGAAAGAAGACCGTTGAGGGCAACTAGAAAAAGAGTAGTGCTCAGAACACTACCCTGGGGTACACCCTCATACTGCCGAAAAGGGGCAGAGAGAGCAGTACCAAGCCGCACACGAAAGGAACGACGAGAGAGGAAGCTCTGGAGGAAGAGAGGGAGGTTCCCACGAAGGCCAAAAGAATGAAGTTGAGACAGAATGTGATACCGCCAGGTAGTGTCGTAAGCCTTTTCTAGGTCAAAAAGGACGGCAACAACGGAAGTCTTCGCAGCAAAAGCAGTACGAATATAGACCTCCAAGTTTACCAGGACATCCGTTGTGCTGCGGCACTTGCGAAAACCAATTGAGAAGGAGAGGTGGTTATAGTGTTCTAAGAACCACATCAAACGAACGTTAACCATACGTTCAAAGAGCTTGCAGACACAACTCGTGAGGGCAATAGGGCGGAAGTCCTTGGGGGATGACCCGAGAGACCCTGGTTTCCGAACAGGGAGGACAACAGCATCGAGCCAGTCTTCAGGGACTGACGACGACTCCCAGACCCGATTGTACAGACTCAGTAAATACTGAGACGTGCACGGAGGGAGATGGCGGAGCATTTCATAATGAATGCCATCAGAGCCCGCTGCCGTAGAACCACAAAGGGCTAGGGCAGATTGAAGTTCAGAGAGAGAGAAGGGATCATTATAGGGAAGGTGGAGAAAAGTACAGAAATTTAAAGGACGAGACTCAAGGAGAGGCTTACGAAGAAGGAAGGATTGGGGGAGATGAGAACCAGAACTAACAGAGGAGAAATGGGAACCCAGTTCGGTCGCAACCTGCAACGGGTCCGCCACAAGAGCACCATGGAGGCGAAGGACTGGGGAGACATCGGGAATGAACTTGCCCGCAATCTTGCGGATACGCTTCCAGACCAGCGGAAGAGGAGTTTCGGAAGTAACGGTAGAGACATAAGTCGCCCAGCAAGCACGTTTAGCCGCACGGATGGTCCTACGGGCCACCGCACTCGCCTTCCGAAACAAAAGAAAAGACTCAACCGTCTGCCGGCGGCGATGTCTCTTCCAGGCTGCACGCTTACAGCGGACAGCCCGAGCACAGTCCAAATTCCACCAGGGAACGCACTTTCGCGTTCCCCGAGAGGAAGAGCGAGGAATAGAGTGCAGGGCAGCGTCAAAGATAGTGTCATGAAAAAGAAGGAGGGCGCGAGGGAGAGGTAAAACGGAGAGCTCGGAAATAGTAGCACGGAGAGTAAAAAGGCGCCAGTCAGCCTCGGCAAACCGCCACCGAGGGAAGGAGAGAGGAGGGCGAAAGGAGAAAAAAGTGACAAGGATAGGAAAATGGTCACTGCCATGGAGGTCATCAAGGACTCGCCACCCGAAATCTAAGGAAAGGGATGACGAGCACAGAGAAAGATCGAGACAAGAAAGGGAGCGAGTCCGAGAGTCCAAATGAGTGGGCTCACCAGAATTAAGAAGGGATAGGGAAGAAGAGAGGATGAAAGGTTCAAGTAGGCGACCCCGGGTGTTTGTCAGCACATCACCCCAAAGGGCATGACGACAATTGAAATCACCCAGCAGGAGCACAGGCTCCGGCAAGGAGTCTAGGAGGTGTTTAAGATCGGGAAGAGAAAGTGGGACAGTGGGGGGAAGATAAATGGAACAAACCGTGTACCATCTACGCACAAAGACACGGGCGGCAGAACAGTGGAGAGGCGAGGAAAAAAGTAAGGGGACAAAGGGAACATCGGAACGAATCAAGAGAGCAGAAGAATTATGGACCCCAGCGACAGCTGGGGGAGGGGAGAGAAAAGAATAGCCACGGAAGCGACCAGAACGAGAACCAAGCATCGGCTCCTGGAGACAGACACAAAGGGGCGAAAACTGTGAGATGAGAAGTTGAAGGTCAAGGAAATTGGCGTAAAATCCACGGATGTTCCACTGAAGAAAAGACATCACTAAAGAGAGAGAGGAGAGTAACAGAGAGCAAAGAAACAAAGGTGAAGAAGGAACACAGCACGCTAAAAAAGCACAGAGTCAGGATCAGGGTCAGCAAAGTCAGGATTAGGGGGCATGGGTAAACTGAGTAAAGAAGGAGGGCAAGAAGCGGAAGGACGGACCAGAGGTGGACGAGCAGGGCCTGGAGGAGAAGGAAGGGGAGGAGGGGGAGCAGAAAGAGGGGAGCGCACCTCAGCAAGGGCAGTAACCGAGATGGAACTGGGGGCTAAAGAAACCCCACAGTAGGAACAGGGGGCACCACCACCGAAGCGGGAGGGGAAGGAACGATAGAAGCAGAGATAGGGGGCGAAGAAGAAAGCGAAGCTTTCTTACCGACAGGGGAGGAGGAAGGAGAGGACCCAGGTTTCCGCTTCTGACTCAAAGAAACAGGCGTCCCAGCAGCAACGTACTGGGCAACAGACTCCAGAGTCTCGATAGGAGAAGAGCGAGAGCGAACAACACAACCATCAGGAGAGCGATGGACGTCGGCCCGCACAGTCAGGCGGCGTGGAGAGCCAAGAGACGGAGGAGAAGGACTAGTAGGAGAGGAAATAGAAGACACAGGAGATGCGACAGACTGGGTAGAATGAAGGGGAGCCCTAGACAGAGAACCAGGAGGGGGACCCTTCGGGACAGAACTGAGGGAAACAGGGGAGGCGGTGGTGGGCGTGTCTGGGTCTAAGGCTCGGAAACGGTTGTGAGACTGAGGAAGGCGGGAAGGACGAGGAGAGGAAGAGCGCACCACTCGAGCATAGGAGACACCAGCGAAAGAGGGGAGACGATGAACTTGGCGTCGAGCCTCAGGAAAAGACAAACGGTCCCGGTGCTTCAAGTTGAGGACAGCCGCCTCAAGTTTGTAACGAATACACGCACGGGAGAAGGTAGGGTGGGCCTCACCGCAATTGAGGCAGCGGGCCTGGGGGGAAGTGCACTCTAACTTAGAGTGACCCTCGCTTCCACACAGGGGACAGAGAGAGACAGGACTAGAGCACCTGAGGGTACCATGCCCAAACTTCCAGCACTTACCGCAGAGCCGAGGAGATGGAATATACTCCTGGACGGAGCACCTGGCACCAGCGAGAATAACAGAGGATGGAAGGGTCCTACCATCAAAGGTAACCTTCACAACCCGAAGAGGCAGACGGCGATGACCACGAGGGGGACGAATAAATGTATCCACTTGGAGGACAGAATGACCTTGGGCCTCGAGGACATGTTTGATATCCTCGTGGCAGTCCCTAAGATCCCTAACACCGGTCGCAACATGGTGCGGGAGGAGAACAGTGCCCACACTGGCATTCAACCGGGCGTTCTTCGAGACCCGAACAGGGGTCTCACCAAGGCAGGATAAGGCGGCCAAGCGAGTGGCCGCATCCTGAGAAGGAGCAGCAACGACACGGGTACCAAGACGAGTGGGGTTAAAGGTGACAGAGGCATCCACGGAATCGACAAGATGCCTATGAAGGGAAAAATCGTCAGGAGGAGTTGAGTCCAAGGGTTGGAGGTCAAAATACTTAGTCCATGTAGCAGGACCAAACAAAGCATGGAACGAAGTAGGATGGGAAGGAAGCATACGAGAGCGGCCGCGGCGGGGACGGCGATGAGAACCCGTAGAGAGAGACGGGTCGAAAGGCGCAGTAGTCGCAAGAAGAGATGGAGCCGTGCAAGGGGACGAGACGGTCACCACAGCAGGCTTGGAGCTCGACCCAACCACAGAGGAGGGAGGGGAGCAGGGAGGAAGAGTCCGGTCTGGGCCTAAACCGGGCTCTGCAGTGGAGGCTACAGATCCCGGTCTTCCAGGACGGTCCGACTCAGGGGCCTGGTCGCCACCCCATGAGCCTGGTTAGAAGTAGTCAAGTCGTCATCCATATAGCAAACTAATAAAAGGGATGGGACCCGGAACCAAGGGATACCACCTACCAGGGCAGCCAGGGAGGCCGAGCGCGGGCCAGTGCAGGAAGGGTGTGTCGTCCCCAGCGGTGCTCCCCCTTTTCAACAGGGGAGTCCTACTACTTCGTGCATTCTCCCACACAGGTGCTAAGACCCCAGTCCCCCTATCGCCCTAGCCTGGACACCCAACCATCCACTCAGGGCGGCCTCTCACAGGCGACCCCTCCAGCGGGTGGTCCGATGGCTCACAAGGCCCCTACATGGTGCCCTTCAGCACGTACACCACCCAAAGAGGGGGCAGGAGAGGGGGCACAGGCAACCCACACCGGTCCCAGGGAGGTGTACGTGAGCCCCTCACCACGGCAAGGAGGCACCACGGAGGGG
>WNGS01167125.1:41302-51636 GCA_020271785.1 Procambarus virginalis | reverse complement strand
TGTGTGTAGCTGAGGAAGTCTTGGTTGTAGGGTTGATAAAAAGTCATGGCTTGGTTACTGACTTTAATACTTATAACGATTACATGACTAGCTTGCTTTGCGAGCCGTAGCGTCCTGTACGCCTTCTTGTTTACCTTCTACTGGCGTCTCACCGCCACATAAACAACTGGATCGTTCGTTTTCTATGAATATGACATCCCTCCTTTTCTTTAAAAAGAATGAATACAGGATGTCTACCATGCTTGTAGCACAAAGCAAAGTTATTGACACAAAGTAAGTTATTAACATATCAAGAGATATTGCATACATTTAACATTAATTAAGCACACAAAGAATTTAAACAACTTAATCTTTACCACAAAGGATTTCAATGTTAAAAACAAATGCAATGTTAACACAAAATGAAATAAACTGTAATACAAAGTTACAAAATATTGAATGAGAGATCTGCATTATTCAAACAATATTAAATTTAGTTTAGCATAATAAGTAAATACTTTGCATTACATAGGAACACAATCATCAAATCGTGTAGGGCGTTTAACATGACGTTTAGGACGAGAGTCCTTAAATACAAAAATATCCCTTGATGAATTGTTCGTTGAGTTATAACTCATTTTTTTTTTTCTTTTGTACGACTTTTCACTTCATCATTTTCTACACTAGTTGGAATCACTTTGAAATAAGCCATATTACGTGTTATACTATGATCTCTATTACTCGCTGTTACCATAGTTCCTTTTACACTAATCACTTTATATGGTTTTGTATCATACGGCATATCTAGCTTTCCCTCTTTTTTCTTTTTAACGAGAACAGTATCTCCAACCTTATTTCTTTGTTCCTTTGCACGTTGATCATGAGCAATTTTCATTTTGCCCTTGGCTAGTGCATCCTTCTGAGCGAGACGTTTATCCGTTACCTCGGCTGGCATGACAGGTAGTGCGATCCTCATAGGACGTCCAAATAAAAGTTCGCCAGGCGACTTGCCCAGTGTTCCATGCGGTGTTGCACGGTAGTTCCTGAGAAAAGCATACATAGCTTGTTTCCAGGATCGTCCTTCGGCATGAGCACAGCGTACCGCTTTCATGAGAGGTTGCATGAATCTCTCTACTTCTCCATTTGCTTGAGGATGTAGTGGCATCACACGGCGGTGTTTGAATCCAATATGCTCAGCAAAGTTGACGAAGTCTTGTCCATTGAATGGCGGTCCATTGTCCGTCTTGACAACTTCAGGAATGCCAAAGTTTGAAAAGATCTTGTCGAGTTTCGGGATGACGGCCTTTGCAGATGTGGAAGTGATGATTTCTACTTCTGGATAACGTGAGTGATCATCAATGACTACCATCAAGTACTCTCCAGTTGGTAGCGGTCCACAGAAGTCCATCGATACTTCCGTCCATGGTGCAGCAGGTAGTGGTGAAGGTTGTAGAGGTGTTGGTCTTGAAGTATCCACTGCAGCTTGGCAAGGACACAGGCATCATGCATGTCCTTTGCTTGACGATCAATGCCAGGAAACCACACCTTTTCTCGTAGCAGCTGTTTGGTCCTAACAAGACCTTGGTGTCCTTGATGTGCAAGCTTCAGAGCACGTTGCTGGAGAACAGCTGGAATGACGATACGAGTACCTCGCAGCACGGTGTCGCGTTGTTGCGTAACACTTAATTCTGTCTGGATGCGTTCAAGTGCTTTGAATGCATCTTGGTCAACTCCTGAGGGTGGGATGCGTGGAAACTTTTTCTTAGTCAATGCATCCACTGTTGCTTGCAGAGTTGGGTCCTCTAGGGTTGCAGTACGGATTTCATCAAGAGTGAGAGCCTTAGGGACTGCATCACAGGTTACAGAGTGTACATATTCCTCGGCAACTTGCTGATGCTTGGTGATGGTGAAACTGTTGGCAGGATGTCGACTGATGTAATCAGCGGGATTGCCTGCACCCGGCTTGTATTTCACCGTAAAGTTGTATGGTTGCAGACGAAGAGCCCATCTCTCAATGCGAGCTGGTGGTTTGGACTTTGGATTATTGAAGATGGTCTCCAACGGTTTGTGGTCAGTGACTATCGTGGTAAAGGGTGCACCAAGCAGATACACATTGAAGTGTTCACAGCCCCATACAAGAGCAAGAGCTTCCTTCTCTGTCTGACTGTATCGTTGCTCAACATCTGTGAGAGAACGGCTGGCGTAGGCAATTACTACTCTGGAATCTGGTTGACCAGGTTTGTGTTGGGCTAACACAGCACCTAAACCAACAGGACTAGCATCCACCGTTAACTCAGTGTCCATTGATGGATCAAAGTACGCAGCAGTCGCATTTTCTACTAGTGCATCTTTCACAGCATCAAATGCATTTTGCTCGATATCGCTCCAGTACCATGATGCATTTTTCTTCAGGAGCTCACGTAGAGGCTTCGTAATGGTAGCAAAATCTGGAATGAAGCGAGAACAGTAGTTTGCCATTCCCAGAAAACTATGTACTTCAGTGGATGTTGAAGGAGGTGCAGCATTCTTGATATCTGCAACTTTCTTAGGATCTGGAGACAGACCTTTGTCACTAAGTACATGTCCAAAGAATTCAATTTTATGTTGATTGAACTCACACTTTGCTCGGCTTAGCGTCAAATTCTTTTCTCGTAAGCGTTGCAATGTTGCACGAAGAGCTTTGTCGTGTTCAGCTTGGGTACGGCCATAAACAATGATGTCATCAGACATGTCAGCATTAGGTATATCTTGCAATACCTGGCTGATGATGTGCTGGAATACCTCAGCAGCACTGTTAATACCAAAACTCAGGCGCTTGTACCTATACAGACCTCGATGTGTCGTAAACGTTGTGATGAATCGACTCTCATCATCAAGTTCAAGCTGATGATAGCCCTTGTTTAAATCTAACTTGCTAAATACAGTTGCACCATTCAAGCGGTAAATCATATCATCTACAGTGGGTGTAGGATGGCGTTCAGGCATTATTGCCTTGTTGGGAACACGCATGTCTACACAAATGTGTATCTCATCTGGATTCTTCGGCTTTGGTGGAGTGACAATTGGGCTTACCCATGGTGTTGGGCCTGTTACCGGTTCAATGATATCTAGTTCTATCAGCCTATCCAGTTCGGCATCGACTTTCTTGCGCGTATGGAATGGTTGTCGGCGATGTGGTTGGGCAACTGGAATTACATCTGGGTTGATATGCAGATGTACTTTGCTATCAGTATAACAACCTATGGATTTAAATCGATCAGAAAATTCATCAACATTGTTTGCAGATTCCACTGCTACAGCATTATAAAGCTGAAGTAGCCCCAATTTGGTTGAAGTCTTGTAACTGAGTAGAGACTCCTTTGCATTCCTAACAACATGGAATGTAGTAGTGAACATTGCACTCGTTGACTTAATATCTGCAGTGAAAGTTCCAATCACTGGCAAGGCTACCTTTGAAGCATAGGCAGTGGCTTTGCCATTATAGTTTTCAAGCTTTGGGAACTGTTTTTTAAATTTTTCATAGTGGCACTCAGCAATGGTGTCAATGTTTGATCCAGTGTCAATGAGAACTTTGAGACAAATACCAGCAATGTATACTATAGTCTCTGGGTTGTTTGGAAGATCATTCCATTCTGTGATTGCTTGTACTCCATAAGTGTAATCACATTCACTGTCATTTGAGCCTGGTCGTAATGAAATGTTGTCTTGTATATTATTAACATTCTTGATTTGAGGTGCAATATTGTGTTTGCCACCTCAACCCCTATGACCTGATCCTCGTACAGTGCTTTTATTTATTGATTGTGGTTTCTTTAGTGCGGAACGACACATAGCACCAAAATGACCTAGTTTTCCACACTCATAGCACTTCTTACCTTGAGCAGGACAAACATTACCTTGGTGTGGGTAGTCTCCTCCACAATTGTAACATTTATTGTTGACAACCTCTGATGCGAGTCGTTGTGACTGCTTGAGTCTTGTTCCATGACTCCAGTTGTGATGTGGTTCGCGGCTCAATTTAATGTTAGGTTTGGCATGATATCTTCTATGATCATGGTGTCCTCCCTGAACCTTACATACCTCATGACTGTTAGTAACAGTGGCAGAACCGTTGTTGGCACTGCACTCCATGACACGAGCATCACGTGCAGCATCTTCCATTCGACGAGCAATATCCAGTATCTTGGTAAGAGAACTTTCATCATCAACAAGTTCTAGAGCTCTTCGACGGAGACGTGTAGATGTGCATGTTTCAATTATTTGCTGTTTGATTTCTTTGTCAACATCAGCAAACTCACAATGGGCTGCTAAACCCTGCAGACGTGTATGGTATTGATCAACAGTTTCATTAGAGAGTTGTTTGGCTCTCCTGAAATGCATAATTTCCATTGCAGTATTTTGTCTTGGTTTGAAATGTTCAGTTAATTTGGCTTTGGCAGTGTCATAATCTTTGGCACCACCAGTGTCTTTCAGTGTGTCAAAGATGTCACAAACTCTATCACCTGCATAATGAAGTAGAAAGGCACGCTTTCTTTCAGCACTTTTGATGTCAGAAACTATCAACTTATTTTCAAACCTTTTAAGCCATTTGACCCACCTCTGTGACAGGTTTGTCTGGTCACAGTCAGGATCAAATGCAGGAAACTGAGGTATATTTGTCATTTTTACTGAATAAATGTAAACTTATCACTTAAAATGTTTCTCAGAATATTAAGCACTTACTGCACTGTATATGTTAGTCAAGAATTCACTGTAATTACTTTAATTTTGCAAAGCACACAAGCATTTTAATGCAAAAGTTCACAGTAGTGCACAATACAGCAGCAACTGACTTTTTACCTAGCCCTGTACTCACCTAGTTGTACTCACCTAGTTGTGCTTGTGGAGGTTGAGCTCTGGCTCTTTGGTCCCGCCTCACAACCGCCAATAAACAGGTGTACAGTTTCCTGAGCCTAATGGGCTCTATCATATCTACACTTGAAACTGTGTATGGAGTCAGCCTCCACCACATCGCTTCCTAATGCATTCCATTTGTCAACCACTCTGACACTAAAAAAGTTCTTTCTAATATCTCTGTGGCTCATTTGGGCACTCAGTTTCAACCTGTGTCCCCTAGTGCGTGTGCCCCTTGTGTTAAACAGCCTGTCTCTATCAACCCTGTCGATTCCCCTGAGAATCCTCTATACATGTGGTGTTACTCCTACTCACAGCAACACAGCAGTTGTCAGCAGTTGGTACAGAAGTTGGCAGCAGTTGGTACAGCAGTTGGCACAGCAGTCAGTTCACAGCGTGAAGAATTTTGTAGCACGAAGCGTCGTTTCGTAACCAAAACATCAGGTTTTGTACACATCAAGGCGTCGTTTCGTACACAGCTTCGGCAGATTCCTCTATACACAGCTTCAGTCAGCACAGCTTGGGTAGCACACAGCTTGGGGTAGCACATAGCTTGGGGTAGCACATAGCTTGGGGTAGCGTACAGCATCGGGTATGGTGCTCACAGACAGCAGACTTCTCTCCTCCTCCGGGCGTGAGGCAGCATGCTTCTTCCTTGTGTTTTAAGTTGAACAAAATACCTGCGTTCCCAGTTCATCCTCGTCGCCAATGTGATGTTTGTGTGTAGCTGAGGAAGTCTTGGTTGTAGGGTTCATATAAAGTCATGGCTTGGTTACTGACTTTAATACTTATAAATGATTACATGACTAGCTGCTTGCAAGCCGGTAGCGTCTTGTACGCTTTCTTGTTTACCTTCTACTGGCGTCTCAGCCGCCACATAAACAAACGGATCGTTCCGTTTTCTATGAATATGACAGTAGGGAATTATTCAGTATGGTTTCTCATAGACTATGGGGGTTTGGAAAGTTTGGAGTCAGGCAGTACTAGATCTGACCCAAGCAGAAAAGGTCGTTTCTCCTGGGATTAGAGGTTAAGATTACAAAGTGGCCAACGCCTTTGTCTTAAAGCAACGTATAATGAATTATTTTACAGAATAAAGTAATTTAGAAAAATTCAAGTCTTTATTCAAATTGTATTCAATAATATTTCTGTTCAAGTATCAAGAGTATTCTCAATTGCTGAAATAATGAGTAAGTCACCATCAGTGACGTCACTAGCAGAGGACTAGCCTCTGAAGCGGATCAGTTTTGGCAACCCTGGGTTGCCAAACCCAGGGTTGCCAGGTCACCAAAGGTCACCAAAGCCTTCCATATTTAGTAATTTTCAAAGGTCAACTAGCCATATTGTAATGGGAAATAGATTTTCCCTAAGATGCCTGTGCAATTACCTTTCAGTTAAAAAGGGTTCAACCATCTGGGTTGTTCAATACAACAGAGATTAGTTGTTCAACTTGCTCAGTTTACCCATGCCTCCTAACCCTGACTTCACTGACCCTGATCCCGACCCTGATATTCTTTAACGTGCTATGTTGCTCTTTCGCCTTTGTTTCTTCCTTGTTCTCTGTTGTTGTCCTTTCTCTTTTCGTCAATGTCTATTTTTCAGTGGAACGTTCGAGGTTATTACGCCAATTTCCTCGAACTCCAACTTTTGATTTCGTGGTTTTCGCCCCTTTGTATCTGTCTCCAGGAGCCGATGCTTGGTGCTCGTCCTGGTCGTTTTCGTGGCTATTTCTTTCTCTCCCCCTCCCCCCACGGCTGGGGCTCCTAATTCTTCTGCTCTCTTGATTATCGCTGATGTTCCCTTTGTCCCCTTACTTTTTCCTTCCCCTCTCCATTGTTCTGCTGCTCGTATCTTTGTGGGGAAATGGTACACAGTTTGTTCCATTTATCTTCCCCCAAGTGTCCCGCTTTCTCTTCCTGATTTGAAACACCTCCTGGACTCCTTGCCGGAGCCTGTGCTCCTGCTGGGTGATTTCAATTGCCGTCATTCTCTTTGGGGTGATGTTCTGACGAATACCCGAGGTCGCCTTCTTGAGCCGTTTATCCTCTCTTCTTCCCTGTCTCTTCTGAATTCTGGTGAGCCCACCAATTTGGACTCTCGGACTCGCACCCTTTCCTGTCTTGATCTTTCTCTCTGCTCTTCTTCTCTTTACTTAGATTTCACGTGGCAGGTTCTGGATGACCTCCATGGCAGTGATCATTTCCCCATCCTTGTTTCCTTTTTCTCTTTTTGCCCTTCCCTCTCTTTCCCTAGGTGGCAGTTTGCTAAAGTGGACTGGAACCTATTTACCCTCAGTGCTGCTCTCTCTGACCTCTCCGTCGCGCTCTCCTCCTTTTTCATGATACTGTCTTCGACGCTGCCCTCCGCTCTATTCCTTGCTCTTCCTCTCGGGGTCCACGGATGTGCGTTCCCTGGTGAAATGCAGCCTGTGCTCGGGCTGTCCGCTGTAAGCGTGCAGCCTGGAAGAGGCACCGCCGTCAGCAGACGACCAATTCTTTTCTTTCGGACAGCGAGTGCGGTGGCCTGTAGGGAAATCCGTACGGCTAAACGTGAATGTTGGGTTTCTTATGTCTCCACAATTACGTCCGAAAATCCCCTGCCACAGATCTGGAAGCGTATCCGCAAGATAGTGGGTAAGTTCGTTCCGGATGTTTCCCCTGGTCCTTCACCTCCATGGTACTCTTGTGGCGGACCCGTTGCAGGTCGCTACCGAACTGGGTTCCCACTTTTCTTCTGTTAGCTCTGGTCTTCATCTTCCCCAATCTTTCCTTCTTCGTAAAACTGTCCTTGAGTCTCGTTCTTTAGATTTCTGCACTCGTCTTCGACTTTCCTATAATGATCCCTTCTCTCTCTCTGAACTTTGTTCTGCCCTGGCTCTCTGCTGTTCTACGGCGGTGGGCTCCGATGGTATTCATTATGAGATGCTTCACCATCTCCCTCCGTGCACGTCTCAGTATTTACTGAGTCTGTATAATCGGATCTGGGAGTCGTCGTCAGTCCCTGAGGACTGGCTCGATGCTGTTGTACTCCCTGTTTGCAAACCAGGGTCTCTGGGAACTTCTCCTAAGGACTTTCGCCCTATTGCCCTCACAAGTTGTGTCTGCCAACTCTTTGAATGTATGGCTAACGTTTGTCTGATGTGGTTCCTGGAACACCATCACCTCCTCTCCCCTTCTCAATTTGGTTTCCGCAAGTGCCGCAGCACGACAGATGTCCTGGTGACCTTGGAAGTCTATATTCGTACTGCTTTTGCTGCGAAGACCTCCGTTGTTCCCGTCCTTTTTGACCTGGAAAAGGCTTACGACACCACTTGGCGCTATCATATTCTATCCCAGCTTCATTCTTTTGGCCTTCGTGGTCGTCTCCCTCTCTTTCTCCGCAGCTTCCTCTCTCATCGTCTTGGTACCGCTCTCTCTGCCTCTTTTCAGCAATACGGTGTGCCCCAGGGTAGTGTTCTGAGCACTACCCTTTTTTCTGGTTGCCCTCAATGGTCTTTTTTCCTCTGTTCCTTCCGGTGTCTTCTCCTCTCTCTATGTCGATGATCTTACCCTTTGCTGTCAGGGTGATGATTCGCCTCTCCTTCAGCGCCGGTTTCAACTTGCGATTGATGCCGTATCGTCTTGGGCCACCGATCATGGCTTCAAGTTCTCTACTTCTAAGACTTGTGCCATGTCTTTTACTCAGAAACAGGTCGTTCTTCGTCCCTCTTTGTCGCTTTATGGTCATTCCCTTGCATACAAAGATTCCGCAAAGCTTTTGGGGTTATTCATTGACACTCGTTTGTCTTAGTCTCCCCATATCTCTTACCTCCGTGTTGAGTGCTCTAAGGCCCTTACCCTCCTTCAAGTATTGTCCCATACTTCTTGGGGAGTGGATAGGCGCACTCTCCTTGCTTTACATTCCTCTCTAGTCCTGTCTATACTCGTCTGCTTCTCCTTCTGCTCTTCGCTGTCTTGATGTTTGCACTTCAATGAGCTTACGGTGTGAGTGTGTAGAATCTGAGATTGTAATGTGTCTGATTAGTCTGGTGAATAATGGGTGTGGTGTCAGTGTAACCAAAGGTTTTGTTGTATTTTAAATTATTTTAAATTAAAAACAGTTTGTTAGGGTGTGCTAGAGGGACACCTTTCTTACCATATGACTTTTACACTAGAATATGAGCTCATTTTGGACATTGTCAAGATGAGTGTTTATTTACCATAACTGTTGTTGTTGTCTACCTTACATGGTACAACCTGGTGAGTTGTGGAGTTTATGTACATAACTGTGTGTTAGACTTGAGACCAAATAGATCTTTTGGATGTAATTTGATTCATTTGTTAAAGGCACGTGCCCAAAGCCCATGCTTTGGGCACACTATACAGTAATGTAAGTTTACCCCGGGTAATAAATAACAGTGATCATCATTACCCGGTTTCAGGGGATGGGTGGTGTTTCAGGCCATCCTCCAAAGGTTTCACAATGTCAAGAAAAC
This sequence comes from Procambarus virginalis, assembly GCA_020271785.1. Lineage (NCBI taxonomy): Eukaryota > Metazoa > Arthropoda > Malacostraca > Decapoda > Cambaridae > Procambarus > Procambarus virginalis. Next base: position 42,290 of record WNGS01167125.1, on the reverse strand, counting down.
GGTCAATTTAAAGTAGTCTTTCTTACCCTACCAGAGGCTCCAAAACAGAAAATGGGACAGTATATCACTTTCTCGAGCGGCTTTCATTTTCTAGTACATTTTTTGGCCTTGTGTGATGCATATGAGCAAAAGTGATGCTCTTTATCGGAGGACAAGTTAGGTATTTACTCGGAGTAGAGAGAATATTATAGAGAATCTTTTTTTTCTCTCTTTCGCAGGAACACCACTTGAATATGGTGTTGCTTGTGTGGGTGTGGCGGCGAAGTGATCTGGCCGCAGCGGTGCGACCCATCGTGGCTGTACTGATTTACGTCCTGGATGATCCCAGAAGCGCCTTAGTCAGACCTTAGCATGCGCCTTAGCCCAGACACAGGCTCGAACCCTCATTACGGCCCTTGTGGATTTGTTCATTAAATGTATCATGATATTGTGATTTCTGTATCACAAGTGATGTTCTTTTCCTTAAGAATGTATTCCATGATTTGTATACAGATAGATATATAATTCTGATTGATAAATATACAATTTGATTGATAACAGTTGTGTACCTCATATTGTCTTGATAATAAACAATAAAAGTATATTTGAGTTTAAAAACTTATTATTGGTGCTAAGTTTCATAATTTCTGTAGTACAAGACGACTGGTATTGCCCCTTTTAACCCCTCCGTGGTGCCTCCTTGCTGTGGTGATGGGCTCACGTACACCTCCCAGGGACCGGTGTGGGTTGACTTTGCCCCCCTCTCCTGCCCCCTTTTACCCTTTTAGGGTGGTGGACGTGCTGAAGGGCACCACGTAGGGGCCTTGTGAGCCATTGGACCACCCGCTGGAGGGGTCGCCTGTGAGGGGCCGCCCTGAGTGGATGGTTGGGTGTCCAGGCTGTGGTGATAGGGGAATGGGGTCTTAGCACCAGTGTGTGGGAGAATGGATGGTGTAGTAGGACTCCCCTGTTGAAGAGGGGACAACGCACCCTTCCTGCACTGGCATGC
>WNGS01167123.1:8963-24794 GCA_020271785.1 Procambarus virginalis | reverse complement strand
ACGTTAGTACTAATACCTGAACTACGACCCGAGTTTTTTCTCCCCGGAGTTATGTTGGAAATAACCAACAGTTTATACATCATTGTATTTAATAACCAAAGTAGTTACTAAAATTACTAACTTATATATTTAATCATTATCATGATTTATTCATTGCCAAATTCTTCCTAGTACGTGAGGAACAACAGGCAGCAACATGAATTTTCTCCACATTTAGTTGATTATAACAAGAGTCCAGTTTATCATTTCCTTTACTAAAAATAGTTAACTTTGATTTGTAGTATACTATTACTTACTGGAACTCCCTTATTTAACTAACATTAAGTATTCTAGAGGAAATTACTTGATGCAAATGATTTACTTTAATTTCCTCGATTGGCTGCACAACCTTTAGTAAGCCAATTTATGTTACTAGAAATTCTATTTTATCACAGAAGAATTTAATGTGATATTATTACTTGTTATTACCTCTTCCTTCCTTAGTCAATTGCGATAAATACATATTCATTTACGCTCGAAAGCCGCGCATGCGCAATAAGGAGCAGGAAGAAGAAGGGAGAGCGTCACTTGACTCGACACGAGAGCACGGACGCCATTAACAGCGTGTAGCAGAGTTGTGTTTCGACCTATTTATTTCGCTCCCACGATCAGTTGAGCGGTGCCACGTTATTTGGCACAACATAGCCGTGTCATAGACTAGTATACGAGCAACTCTAGAGTCGAGCAGCAGGGGGGACGACGAAGAATTGCTCAAGTCTTCACATCAACGACACGAGGCTCGGCCGCTAAGTTTACCTTTTGTTATTATGTGGCCACTATTAACATTTAGGCTAGCAGTCGTTAGGCCGAATGCAAACCAACAAAATATAGTACGTGTCTTAATTAAATTTACCATCTAATTATATGATTATCAGTTTATTTTCTATGATACAAATTGTTCAGACATTAGCTGATAATTTACTACCGTCATCCTCATGATTTAGGATGTAAATGTAATTACCTATTGTGTAGAAGATTTCTACAATGTAATTGCCTTTCAGTACCAAGGCGACTTCAACCGAGGTGCTAGGCTTCCCCACCGTTCTGTGCAACAATTTTCCCTATGCAACACGTCGTCGGTGGAGTGTAGCAACCGATTACACCTCACTAGCTCACAGCTAAGCTGTCCATTTTTCCATCAGTAGCAATAACTTCATAGTTACAGTAGTGATCTCTTAAAGAGATCAATTATACTAACCCTTTGATTTACTGATGCTGTTCAACATTTCAGTAGTATATTGAGTTGCATTTACCTCCATCAATATATATATTCTATATTTTACTCTCACATTTGATTTACTCTGGTGAAGAACCAGCACCAGAATAATGCTAGGGATGTATAATCTTTTAGCATGTAACCCCCAATTTGTGTAGTGAATTTGACTCCATTCATATAATCATTACGGTTTTATCAAGATCCATAGGACACTAGTTCCTAGGATCAGTTTTTTCATTGTCTCTTTGTTTTCCACTTTTTCTCAAAAAGTGGTGGTCCCTCATAGCTATCGAAGTATATATATATATTTATTTAATTATTAGTTACTGGGTCTCACAGCCCAAACAAGTTATTAGTTATTGGAGTCAGGTTTTCCCCACACAGTCACCAAACGGACATGTGCAGTCACCAGTCCCAGGTGGACATGTACAGTCACTAGGTGGACATGTACAGTCACCAAGTGGACATGTACAGTCACCAGGTGGACATGTACAGTCACCAGGTGGACATGTACAGTCACCAGTCACCAAGTGGACATGTACAGTCACCAGGTGGGCATGTACAGTCACCAGTCACCAGGTGGACATGTACAGTCACCAGGTGGACATGTACAGTCACCAGGTGGACATGTACAGTCACCAGGTGGACATGTACAGTCACCAGGTGGACATGTACAGTCACCAGGTGGACATGTACAGTCACCAGTCACCAGGTGGACATGTACAGTCACCAGGTGGACATGTACAGTCACCAGTCACCAGGTGAACATGTACAGTCACCAGGTGGACATGTACAGTAACCAGGGGGACATGTACAGTCACCAGGGAAACATGTACAGTCACCAGGTGGACATGTACAGTCACTAGGTGGACATGTACAGTCACCAGGGGGACATGTACAGTCACCAGGGAAACATGTACAGTCACCAGGTGGACATGTACAGTCACTAGGTGGACATGTACAGTCACCAGTCACCAAGTGGACATGTACAGTCACCAGTCACCAAGTGGACATGTACAGTCACCAGGGGGACATGTACAGTCACCAGTCACCAAGTGGACATGTACAGTCACCAGGTGGACATGTACAGTCACCAGTCACCAGGTGGACATGTACAGTCACCAGGTGGACATGTACAGTCACCAGGGGGACATGTACAGTCACCAGGTGGACATGTACAGTCACCAGGGAAACATGTACAGTCACCAGGTGGACATGTACAGTCACCAGGAAAACATGTACAGTCACCAGGTGGACATGTACAGTCACCAGGGAAACATGTACAGTCACCAGGGAAACATGTACAGTCACCAGGGGGACATGTACAGTCACCAAGTGGACATGTACAGTCACCAGGTGGACATGTACAGTCACCAGTCACCAGGTGGACATGTACAGTCACCAGGTGGACATGTACAGTCACCAGGGGGACATGTACAGTCACCAGGTGGACATGTACAGTCACCAGGGAAACATGTACAGTCACCAGGTGGACATGTACAGTCACAAGGGAAACATGTACAGTCACCAGGGGGACATGTACAGTCGCCAGTCACCAGGGGGACATGTACAGTCACCAGTCACCATGCGGACATGTACAGTCACCAGGTGGACATGTAAAATCACCAGTCACCAGGGGGACATGTACAGTCGCCAGTCACCATGCGGACATGTACAGTCACCAGGTGGACATGTAAAATCACCAGTCACCAGGGAGACACGTACAGTCAACAGCTGGACATGTACAGTCACCAGGTGGACATGTACAGTCACCAGTTACCAGGTGGACATTTACAGTCACCAGGTGGACATATACAGTCCCCAGTCACCAGGTGGACATGTACAGTCACCAGGTGGACATATACAGTCCCCAGTCACCAGGGGGACATGTACAGTCACCAGTCACCAGGGGGACATGTTCAGTCACCAGTCACCAGGGGGACATGTTCAGTCACCAGGTGGACATATACAGTCACCAGTCACCAGAGGGACATGTACAGTCACCAGTCACCAGCTGGACATGTTCAGTCACCAGGTGGACATGTACAGTCACCAGTTACCAGGTGGACATGTTCAGTCACCAGGTGGACATATACAGTCCCCAGTCACCAGGGGGACATGAACAGTCACCAGTCACCAGGGGGACATGTACAGTCACCAGTCACTAGGGGGACATGTGCAGTCGCCAGTCACCAGGAGGACATGTACAGTCACCATTCACCAGGGGGACATGTACAGTCACCAGGGGGACATGTAGTCACCAGGGGGACATGTACAGTCACCAGGGGGACATGTACAGTCACCATTCACCAGGGGGACATGTACAGTCACCATTCACCAGGGGGACATGTACAGTCACCAGGGGGACATGTACAGTCACCAGGGGGACATGTACAGTCACCAGGGGGACATGTACAGTCACCAGGGGGACATGTACAGTCACCAGTCACCAGGGGGACATGTACAGTCACCAGTCACCAGGGGGACATGTACAGTCGCCAGTCACCAGGGGGATATGTACAGTCACCAGTCACCAGGGGAACATGTACAGTCACCAGGGGGACATGTACAGTCACCAGGGGGGCCATGTACAGTCACCAGGGGGACATGTACAGTCACCAGTCACTAGAGGGACATGTACAGTCACAAGTCACTAGGTGGACAAGTACAGTCCCAAGTGGACATGTACAGTCACCAGGTGGACATGTACAGTCCCAAGTGGACATGTACAGTCACCAGGTGGACATGTACAGTCACCAGGTGGACATGTAGAGTCATCAGACACCAAGGGGACATGTACAGTCACAAGTGGACATGTGCAGTCACCAGGTGGACATGTACAGTCAGCAGACACCAGGGGGACATGTACAGTCACCAGGTGGACATGTACAGTCACCAGTCACCAGGTGGACATGTACAGTCACAAGTGGACATGTACAGTCACCTGGTGGACATATACAGTCGCCAGTCACCAGGGGGACATGTACAGTCACCACTCACCAGCTGGACATGTACAGTCACCAGTCACCAGCTGGACATGTACAGTCACTAGGTGGACATTTACAGTCACCAGGTGGACATATACAGTCACCAGTCACCAGGGGGACATGTACAGTCACCAGGTGGTCATGTACAGTCACAGGTCACCAGGTGGACATGTAATATCACCAGTCACCAGGTGGACATATACAGTCACCAGTCACCAGGGGGACATGTACAGTCACCAGTCACCAGGGGGACATGTACAGTCACCAGTCACCAGGGGGACATGTACAGTCACCAGTCACCAGGGGGACATGTACAGTCACCAGTCACCAGGGGGACATGTACAGTCACCAGTCACCAGCTGGACATGTACAGTCACCAGGGGGACATGTACAGTCACCAGTCACCAGGGGGACATGTACAGTCACCAGTCACCAGGTGGACATGTACAGTCACCAGTTACCAGGTGGACATGTACAGTCACCAGGTGGACATGTTCAGTCACCAGTTACCAGGTGGACATGTACAGTCACCAGTTACCAGGTGGACATGTACAGTCACCAGGTGGACATGTACAGTCACCAGGTGGACATATACAGTCGCCAGGTGGACATGTAAAATCACCAGTCACCAGGTGGACATGTACAGTCACCAGTTACCAGGTGGACATGTACAGTCACCAGGTGGACATGTACAGTCACCAGGTGGACATGTACAGTCACCAGGTGGACATATACAGTCGCCAGTCACCAGGGGGACATGTACAGTCACCAGTCACCAGGGGGACATGTACAGTCACCAGTCACCTGGGGGACATGTTCAGTCACCAGGGGGACATGTACAGTCACCAGGGGGTTATGTTCAGTCACCAGGGGGACATGTACAGTCACCAGGGGGACATGTACAGTCACCAGGTGGACATGTGAAGTCACCTGGGGGACATGTACAGTCACCAAGGTGGACATGTTCAGTCACCAGTCACCAGGTGGACACGTACAGTCACCAGGGGGACATGTACAGTCACCAGGTAGACATGTACAGTCACCAGGTAGACATGTACAGTCACCAGGTAGACATGTACAGTCACCAGGTAGACATGTACAGTCACCAGCTGGACATGTACAGTGGCCAGGTGGACATGTTCAGTCACCAGTCACCAGGTAGACATGTACAGTCAAAAGGGGGACATGTACAGTCACCAGGTAGACATGTACAGTCACCAGGTAGACATGTACAGTCACCAGGTAGACATGTACAGTCACCAGGTAGACATGTACAGTCACCAGCTGGACATGTACAGTGGCCAGGTGGACATGTTCAGTCACCAGTCACCAGGTGGACATGTACAGTCACCAGGGGGACATGTACAGTCACCAGGTAGACATGTACAGTCACCAGGTGGACATGTACAGTCACCAAATGGACATGTACAGTCACCAGGTGGACATGTACAGTCACCAGGGGGACATGTACAGTGACCAGCCACCAGGGGGACATGTACAGTCACCAGGTGGACATTTACAGTCACCAGATGGACATGTACAGTCACCAGGTGGACATGTACAGTCACCAGGTGGACATGTACAGTCACCAGCCACCAGGGGGACACGTACAGTGACCAGTCACCAGGGGGACATGTACAGTCACCAGGTGGACATGTACAGTCACCAGGGGGATATGTAGAGTCACCAGTCACCAGGGGGACATGTACAGTCACCAGGGGGACATGTACAGACACCAGGTGGACATGTCACTTTGTGGACATGTACAGTAACCAGTCACCAGGGGGACATGTACAGTGAGCAGTTACAAGGGGGCTATGTACAATCACCATTCTCCAGGTGGACAAGTACAGTCACCAGGGAATCATGTACCGTCACCAGTCACTAGGTGGATAGGTACAGTCACCAGTCACCACGGGGACATGTACAGTCACCAGTCACCAGGGGGACCTTTACAGTCGCCATTCACCAGGGGGACATGTACAGTCACCAGTCACCAGGGGGACCTTTACAGTCGCCAGTCACCAGGGGGACATGTACAGTCACCAGTCACTAGGTGGATAGGTACCGTCACCATGGGGACATGTACAGTCACCAGTCACCAGGGGGACCTTTACAGTCGCCAGTCACCAGGGGGACTTGTACAGTCACCAGTCACCAGGTGGACATTTACAGTCATCAGTCACCAGGTGGACATATACAGTCACCAGGGGGACATGTACAGTCATCAGGTGGACATGTACAGTCACCCGTTGGACATGTACAGTCACCCGTTGGACATGTACAGTCACCAGGTGGACATGTACAGTCACCAGTCACCAGGGGGACATGTACAGTCACCCGTTGGACATGTACAGTCACCAGGTGGACATGTACAGTCACCAGTCACCAGGGGGACAAAGACAGTCACCAGGTGGACATGTATAGTCACCAGGTGGACATGTACAGTCACCAGTCACCAGGGGGACAAAGACAGTCACCAGGTGAACATGTATAGTCACCAGTCACCAGGTGCACATGTAAAGCCACCAGTCACCAGCGGAACATGTACAGTCACCCGTCACCAGTCTCCCGCAGCTGCACCAGTTTCCCGCAGCTGCACCAGTCTCCCGCAGCTGCACCAGTTTCCCGCAGCTGCACCACTCTCCCGCAGCTGCTCCAGTCTTCCGCAGCTGCTCCAGTCTCCCGCAGCTGCAGCAGTCTACCGCAGCTGCACCAGTCTCCCGCAGCTGCACCAGTCTCCCGCAGCTGCACCAGTCTACCGCAGCTGCACCAGTCTACCGCAGCTGCTCCATTCTCCCGCAGCTGCACCAGTCTCCCGCAGCTGCACCAGTCTACCGCAGCTGCTCCATTCTCCCGCAGCTGCACCAGTCTCCCGCAGCTGCACCAGTCTCCCACAGCTGCTCCAGTCTCCCACAGCTGCACCAGTCTACCGCAGCTGCACCAGTCTACCGCAGCTACTCCATTCTCCCGCAGCTGCACCAGTCTCCCGCAGCTGCACAAGTCTCCTGGAGCTCCTCCAGTCTCCCGCAGCTGCTCCAGTCTCCCACAGCTGCAGCAGTCTACCGCAGCTGCACCAGTCTCCCGCAGCTGCACCAGTCTACCGCAGCTGCACCAGTCTACCCCAGCTGCTCCATTCTCCCGCAGCTGCACCAGTCTCCCACAGCTGCACCAGTCTCCCGCAGCTGCTCCAGTCTCCCGCAGCTGCACCAGTCTACCGCAGCTGCACCAGTCTCCCGCAGCTGCACCAGTCTACCGCAGCTGCACCAGTCTACCGCAGCTGCACCAGTCTACCGCAGCTGCACCAGTCTCCCGCAGCTGCACCAGTCTACTGCAGCGGTACCAGTCTCCCGCAGCTGCTCCAGTCTCCCGCAGCTGCAGCAGTCTACCGCAGCTGCACCAGTCTCCCGCAGCTGCACCAGTCTACCGCAGCTGCACCAGTCTACCGCAGCTGCTCCATTCTCCCGCAGCTGCAGCAGTCTACCGCAGCTGCACCAGTCTCTCGCAGCTGCAGCAGTCTACCGCAGCTGCACCAGTCTACCGCAGCTGCACCAGTCTCCCGCAGCTGCTCCAGTCTCCCGCAGCTGCACCAGTCTCCCGCCGCTGCACCAGTCTACCGCAGCTGCACCAGTCTACCACAGCTGCACCAGTCTCCCGCAGCTGCACCAGTCTACTGCAGCGACACCAGTCTACTGCAGCTGCACTAGTCCTGCAGCTGCACCAGTTTACCGCAGCTGCATCTGTCACCCGCAGCTGCACCAGTCACCCGCAGCTGCTCCAGTCTCCCATAGCTGCACCAGTCTACCGCAGCTGCACCAGTCTACTGCAGATGGACCAATCTACTGCAGCTGCACCAGTCTACCGCAGCTGCACCAATCTACTGCAGCTGCACCAGTCTACAGCAGATGGACCAATCTACTGCAGCTGCACCAGTCTACCACAGCTGCACCAATATACTATAGCTGCACCAGTCTCCCGCAGCTGCACCAGTCTACTGCAGCTGTACCAGTCTACTGCAGCTGCACCAGTCTACTGCAGATGGACCAATCTACTGCAGCTGCACCAGTCTACCGCATCTTCACCAGTCTACCGCAGCTGCACCAGTCTACTGCAGCTGCACCAGTCTACTGCAGGTGGACCAGTCTACTGCAGCTGCACCAGTCTACCGCAGCTGCACCAGTCTACTGCAGCTGCACCAATCTCCCGCAGGTGCACCAGTCTCCTGCAGCTGCATCAGTCTACTGCAGCTTCACCAGTCTGCTGCAGCTGCACCAGTCTACTGCAGATGGACCAATCTACTGCAGCTGCACCAGTCTACCACAGCTGCACCAGTCTACCGCAGCTGCACCAGTCTACCGCAGCTGCACCAGTCTCCCGCAGCTGCACCAGTCTACTGCAGATGGACCAATCTACTGCAGCTGCACCAGTCTCCTGCAGCGGCACCAGTCTACTGCAGCTGCACCAGTCTCCATAGCTGCACCAGTCAACCGCAGCTGCACCAGTCTCCCGCAGCTGCACCAGTCTCCCTCAGCTGCACCAGTCTACTGCAGTGGCACCAGTCTACTGCGCTGCACCAGTCTCCCGCAGCTGCACCAGTCTAGTGCAGCTGCACCAGTCTCCTGCACCTGCACCAGTCTCCCGCAGCTGCACCAGTCTACCGCAGCTGCACCAGTCTACAGCAGATGGACCAATCTACTGCAGCTGCACCAGTCTACCACAGCTGCACCAATCTACTATAGCTGCACCAGTCTCCCGCAGCTGCACCAATCTACTGCAGCTGTACCAGTCTCCCGCAGCTGCTCCAGTCTACCGCACCTGCACCAGTCTCCCGCAGCTGCACCATGGTGGTCGAGTGGTTATGGAACCAGGTACGCCATGTGTATAGTCCTCTGGCTTTTCTGGGTTCGAATCGTTCTGGGGTGTGGAGTTTTCAGTTATATATATAAGATTAATGAAAATCATTTTGAGGCAATGGAGTGGCTTGAAGTCGGAGACTGGTGATTCCCAGAAGCCTGCCTGGGACAGATGATGCACCGCATTGTAAATATATGATGCATTATCTTTCTTAGGAGGTCCTTTTGACACATAAATGTAAAATATCTCTTATTGTCACTTCTCCGGCAAGAAGACAATTGTATTATTCCACAGCTGTCTGTGCACAAGGAACAGACCGCTGCTTTTGGACCGTCTGTGCACAAGACACAGACCGCTGCTTCTGGACCGTTGCTTTTCACAATCCTGATGGTGAGTACTGAACCAGTAGCGACTGGTACTCTGCCTCACCGGGCACTGATTGGCTAAGTAGAGTCTCACAGTACTGGGAAAACATTCTTCAGTTCGATGAGGACATGGTTAGACCAGATGAAGCATTCTTCCTTGTTATGGGGGGCAGGTGGTTGTACTGAGAGGGTCAATAGTAAAAATCATAGGAGTTCCTAAACTAATGGAAATAGGTAGGCCCTGGCCCCCAGGGAAAGAATATTCCCAGCAATGAATACTCGTTTGGTTAGAATAACATCTGCCGTCTAAGGTAATCCCTTATTCCACTCTCAACAGGATGAAAAGATTCTCCTAACTTTATCCTTATTTATTAAACCCTCTAATAACCCCCATATACATAAATACAATCAATCACTTTACCACTCTACCTTACGTTAAATACCTTGGTCCACATAAGCAGGATTCAAGGTTTACAATTGCAACTAGGGTAAAGACTACTTCTTGCAGGGCACTTGTATCATAGGTATCACAGACTTATGCACACGTGGGTTCACTAGTCCCCATAGAGTACACTTAGAAATACCAAAACACTGACTTAGAATATACCTAAACAAACACATGCCTAGTCAATAACACAGGAATAATCCAGACTTATACTTAACTTGGACATAGGGTATAGGGAGAGAAGAAAAGAGGAGGAGAACAGAGTCCACAGGGAAGGTGTGAACACCACAGCAGCAGCCCAGAGAGAAGGAAGAGAACAGCCTACTGCGCTCACTTAGGTATGCTGCCGGGAAGATACCTAACTGATCGTACAGCCACAATCATTACAAGTCTTCACCGACCTTCATTACTAGTTATTTTAACAATTCTAAGAATAGCTGATAACTAGGTCAATATTATATTTAATAATCAACAGGCTCAGAGTCGGAATGTTCTGTGAGTAACCAGATTCGTCTTACGTCTGGCAAGTTAGACGGAAACAAAAGCGCGATAGGATTTCAGGATCCATGAATGTAAATGTTATTGTTAATTAAATATCCTTCTCACATGACCCAATCCTATCAATTAATGTATAGTAATTATTTACGAACTCCAATTGACCTCTGATTTCCAAATAAGAACCCGGGGCCGTAACATTCTTCCCCCTTCAGAGAAAAAAATGTGGCTACTGGAATAGTAGTCATATTTTTTTTAAGAGATAAAAAGGAAACCCTATGCAATAAAAGAAAATCAAACAAAACAAAAATTTCTCTGCAAGAAAAAGCACAAAGGAATTTTCTGAAAGAAAAAGCACACAAAAAGGAATTCTCTGGAAGAAATAGCACATACAAAAAAAGGAAATATATAAATTTGACTAGGAATATTTAATGTCAAAGGAGAACCTAAAAAAATAACTAAAACATGACAGTTGGAATATGGCTTCCTGTGGCTCAGCTGCCTGTTACTTAGGTAACCGGGACAGCACATCGGCTATCATCTTTAGCAGACCTGGTAAGTGGATAATGGAAAGATTGAAGTCCTGTAGGTACAACGCCCACCTGAGTATGTGTTCATTTTTCTTTTTCATCTGGTGTATAAATACCGGTGGGTTATGGTCCGTGTACACTTCCACTATATTAGCTGTTAGATACACTTCAAACATTTTACAGGCTAACATTTTACTTCTTTTTCTACCACTGAATAATTGTGTTGTGCCTTGTCAAATTTCACAGAGTAATAGTACACTGGATGGTCCACTTGATCATCCCCAGTTTGCAATAACACTGCACCAGCACCCGAGTCAGATGCGTCAAAGTGAATTTTAAACGGTCTGTTGAACCTTGGGCTAGCGAGCACTGGGGCAGAAGCTAAGATCAATTTTAAGTTTTTAAAAGCCTCTGCACAGTCTGTTGATCATTTAAATTTAACGGCCTTTTGCAACATATTGGTGAGAGGAGTGGCGACACTGGAAAAGTTCTAACAAAAGTGGCGATAGTACGCACACATACCAATAAACAGTTGAACTTCCTTTTTAGACCAGAGCACTGGATACTCCAGCGTGGCACTGATTTTATCTTGCCGAGGTAACACTTTTCCTTGGCTCACTTCATAACCGAGGTAGTCACTGTGCCTTAGCCAAAATGACACTTTTTTGCATTTAACGTTAGATTTACACTTTTCAAAACTGTGAACAACTGGCGTAACTTAGTTATCTGGCTTGTCCAATTTCTATCAAAAAAGCACAATGTCATCTAAATACGGCCAACAATTTGGCATATTTGTGAGCAGAGAGTTCATTAGCCTCTGAAACGTTGCAGGGGCATTACACAGCCCGAACGGTAACACTTGATACTCAAAAACACTATCGGGTGTTATGAATGCGGTTAGCTGTTTGGCATGTTTGGTGAGCGGGATCTGATAGTATCCCCTCGAGAGATCGAATTTTGATACATAAATGGCATTCCCGATCTCGTCGATGCAGTCTTCTAGGAGGGGCAGTGGATAGGCATCCACGATGGTCTCCGTGTTGAGCTGCCGATAGTCGGTGCATAATCGCCAGGAGCCGTCTGGTTTGGGGACCAAAAGGCAGGGCGAGCACCAAGAGCCCTGGCTCGGCCGAATGAGGCCGTGCTAGAACAGGAAGTCGACTTCTTTCCACACGATGGACTTCTTTTCTGGACTCATCCGATAGGGTTGAAGTCGAATGGGGTGTAGTTTGTCAACTTGACATCATGGTAGATGGCATCAGTCTGGGTCGGGACCTCCCGAACAGACTGGAGAATTCGTCAAGTAACGACTGCATCTCTTCACGTTGGGCCATCTGCAAATGGGACAGTCTCTCCTCCACAGCATTCACAGAACTAGAATTATTGAGAATGAGATTAGTTGGGTCCCCAGAACAATTATCCCCTCCGTTACTGGAAAAGGAAACATCGGTTAGAGCAATGGGCCTGGGGACCTGGAACTTCTTCAGACGGTTCAAGTGTACAAGCATCACCTGGTTATTCTTGTCACCAGGACAGTGTAACTAAGTGCCAGGACTAAGTGCCTTTGTACTTGAGGTCCCAAACCTTTTCTGTCACAATATAGGGGGCCTTCGTACTTGTGAGCTATAGTGTTCCCCAGTCGAGGTTTTAATACCAGGACAGGGTCACCAGGCTGAAATACCCGCAACTTAGCCTTAGCATCATGTCGTTCCTTCATACTGTCTTGTGCCTTCCTAAGATACTTTAGTGCATCCGCCTTACAGTCAAAGAGTCTCTGGTGGTGTTGCGCAAAGAAAGCCGAACCCTTGGTCAACGTTACGTTACCTAACAGATTCTCCTGTAATATTTATAAGGGTTCACGGACCTTACAGCCAAAGACTAACTCAAAAGGAGAACAACCCAGTGAACTTTGTAACCCCTCTGGAGCAGCAAACAAAACTTATGGCAAGTTCTCATCCGAAAACGTATTTGAATTCTCACACAATGTCTTCAGCATCTGTTTTAATGTCTGATGGAACCGCTCAATTACCCCCTGACTCTGTGGATGGTATGGGCTAGAAACTTTATGAGTTATTTCATGGTCCTTACAGAATTGCTAAAAAATATCAAAGTTAGTACCATTGTTGGTTTGCACGACTCGAGGCAGTCCAAAAGTAGAGAAAAATTGCAACATATGAGCAACAACAGTCTTTGCTTGGGTGTTCCTTACAGCAAAAGCCTCAGGGTAACAGGGGGTGTGCTTACAGCACACCCAAGGGGGTGTTCCTTACAGCAAAAGCCTCAGGGTAACAGGGGATGTGTTACTTGATAACACATCATTGTTATCAAGTAAATATTACGAGACTTAGTTCTAGGTAATGGACCAACACAGTCCATTACCACATTAGAAAATGGTTCCTCCGGCACGACAATAGGCCTTAGAGGAGCTTTAGGTGGTGTCTGGTTTGGTTTCCCAACAAGCTGGTTGGTTTCCACAACATTATCCTCGGCGGTGGGTAGATCCAGGGAAACCTTAGGGGTAGGCAACATAATAGGCAGTCTGGAGTCTGCTACCTTATCCCCTGCTAGATCATTACCCAAGATTACATCAACATTAGGGAAAGGTAGGTAAGAAGTGACTCTAACTGTACAAACATCCTTGTGGAAATCAGATTCCAGGGTAACCTTACGGAGGGGTACTGCTCGAGTATCACTAGTGACACCCTCGACCAGTACCACCTCTCCAGTGTCGAGAGTGTTGGCACCTTGCAACGCACTCTCCAGAATTAAAGTCTGGATGGCATCGGTGTCTCGGAAGATCACCACGTCCTTCCAGGAAGAACCCTCAGAAGACAAAAGCCTCCTGTTCGACAAGAATGAAGTAAGCAGGTCCAGCCACTGTGGGTTGGAGGTCTTACTCCCTAACCCTTCAGAAGGCCTCAAGCCCTGTGTCACAACAAGAGCATTGGGTCTTTTTTCCGGGTACAGTTGCCAACAACGGCTAGTAGTGTGGTTTGAACGTTTAGTGTCCACAGTATCGTTGGGGAGAAGAGACATTACTATCAGAATTTTCCTTTGGTTCACCCTTAAGTGCCATGGGGTTAGACAATTTAACTTGGTTAGTTTTGTCTGGAAAAGAAGGTGCATTAGTTACAGGGTTAGAATGGTCTGGTCTGGACTGGCTGTGGGTATAAGATTTGTTACTAATTGGGCTATAATTATTTTTATTGGGCCTTTTGCCTGCCAACTGGTAGTTTTCTGCCATCTTGGCCAAATCCATAACATTTGTATCTACCTCCATCCTTTCTCACTTTAGCGCACCTTTGTTACCTCAATTCTCGTCCTACGAGATTAAATTTGGTATCATTGTGTTCGCAATAGAATTCCCGACAGCACTAAATGCATATAAACTCCAAAAGCCCGGCTAATTACCCACAGCAAACAGAGAAAGTGCGAGCGAGTTACCCAGGAGCGCGCAGAAGCAATAAAATGTGTTCACTCTGGTCACCTCTATTTTCTTCCTAGGTCTTTCATTTTGGTATCAATGGATTCGCAATAGAATTTTCTAGATAAATATTAGCATATAAAATATAAAACCTGGTCACGCTCCAACCGCCGACGAGTTGAAATCGGGCCACGCGTTAGCCTGCAAGTGAGCGCCCATACGCCTTCCAGCTACACTCCCAATTCCTGCCCACAAATGTTTTTGTAGAGTCCTTCTTTCTGTTGTGTAGTAGTTGTACATCACATAAGCATTGTAGATAGCCATTTGCACAAAATAGAAGGTTATTTTCTTCGCCCATTTGTGAGTTTTCCTTGTGAAGTGATAATATTAGATCATTTGGTCAAAGTGATCAACACCTTTCATGTTTGTATTGTAGTCACAGATTGCATTCGGCTTGTTGACAGTTACCTGCTGAACTGAGGTTGTTCCATCACGATAGGCGCGCATTTTAAAACCAGTCCCCAAAAAATCGGATAAAAAACCTGATTTTTGGCGATTATTTTAGTGGACGACGCAGCATTGCGTCATCCCCGAGACTACCGACAGTAACAGATGACGCAGCATTGCGTCATGCCCGGACGAAAGTGATTAAAAAATTATTAAATGCCGTGCTACCGGCTATGGTATGTTATCTATAAATCCCACCATTAAAATTAAATTCTTGGGTGCCTCATTTGTTTCGGCTTTGGCGAGCGAATCCAGTTTTGGAACAGTCTTCTTTGATTGTTAGCAAATGCAGTAAGAGGTTGGTTGTCAGGCCAATAGTAAAAATCAAAGGAGTTCCTAACTATGGAAATAGGTAGGCCCCGGCCCCCAGGGAAAAAATATTCCCAGCAATGAATACTTGTTTGGCTAGAATAATGTCTGCCATCTAAGATACTATTCCACTCTCAACAGGATGAAAGGATACTCCTAGCTTATCCTTATTTATTAAACCCTCTAATAACCCCCCTATACATAAATACAATAAATCACTTTACCACTCTACCTTACGTTAAATATCTTAGTCCACATAAGCAGGATGCAAAGGTTTTACAATTGCAACTAGATAAAGACTACTTCTTGCAGGGCACTTGTATCATAGGTATCACAGACTTATGCACACGTGGGTTCACTAGTCCCCATAGAGTACACTTAGAAATACCAAAACACTGACTTTAGAATATACCTAAACAAACACATGCCTAGTCAATAACACGGTAATAATCCAGACTTATACTTAACTTGGACATAGGGTATAGGAGAAGAAGAAAAAGAGGAGGAGAACAGAGTCCACAGGAAGGTGTGAACACCACAGCAGCAGCCCAGAGAGAAGGAAGAGAACATCTACTGTGCTCACTTAGGTATGCTGCCTGGAAGATACCTAACTGATCGTACAGCCACAATCATTACAAGTCTTCACCGACCTTCATTACT
>WNGS01167122.1:12387-43633 GCA_020271785.1 Procambarus virginalis | reverse complement strand
ATGTCCCAACACCTGCCCGAGTGCCGTGCCCAACACCTGCACGGATGTTATGCCCAAGTCCTGTCCAGGTGTTATGCCCAACACCTGCTCGGGTGTTATGCCCAACACCTGCCCGGGTGCCGTGCCCAACACCTGCCTGGTTGTTATGCCCAACACCTGCCCGGGTGCCGTGCCCAACACCTGCCCGGGTGCCGTGCCCAAGACCTTCTCGGGTGCCGTGCCCAACACCTGCCCAAGTGTTACGCCCAAGACGATCCCGGGTGCCATGCCCAACACCAGCCCGGTTGCCGTGCCCAACACCTGCCCGGGTGTTATGTCCAATACCTGCACAGAGTAGTAAGGATGACACGCCAGCATCCTTTTTTTTCAGGAAAAAGGGAAGCTGGAATGTCAGGGTATCTAGGTAAATTTGGGAAGAGAACGCTGGATTTTTTTTTATTAATACATGAGGTACGTCTGCATTAGTGCAGCTACCCTAGACTATATGAAGTGGAGTACAGTGTGTCAGAATGCTAACTAGGTGATGCTAAAAAATTCCCATCACACAGGATGGTTAGTCATACAGAGGCATGTGGTAGGCAGTTTGCACTGGCAGACTTCGGAAGCATTTTGAGGATATCATCAACACAAGAGTGAATAAGGCAGCAGTGGTAATAAAAGTCCCCATCTCGCAGGATGGTTAGTCATACAGGGACATATGTTTAGTAGCCTGCACTGGTCAGGGGTTCTAGGTAAACTCTACGGTCAATTTTTTTTTCAAAATCGCGTATTTTTCAAAGGCCATTTTCAGATAAAGCAATCTTAGAAGTTTGTTAAGAGTTCTTATGGGGAAACAATTTCCAAGATTTAGAAGTTTGTTAAGGTTTCTTATGGGGAAAATAATTTCTGATATTTTAGAAGTTTGTTAAGAGTTCTTATGGGGAAAATAATTNAATGGCACTGAGCTAATCACTATATTCACACACGCGTCCCTTCCACAAGGTGTTGCTCCTTGTCCTAGGAACGGTGTCGTCCCTCCAAAACCCTCAGTGGATGTGACCTGGTCACAGCTAGGCATGCCCGCCGCACCTTCCAGACCCTTTGTCCAGCGTCGTCGCCGACTATTTTCCAAGTTTGGCACTCCTCTGCTCAATTAACTTGGTTCCTTTTTGCTTCCCCGAAGCGCAGGGTCTCCAATAACTATGGTGGGGCTGCGATGGCTAGTTTAATCGACTGAATAAGGCTTGTAGAGCCTCAAATCCTTGAGAGCTGACCGAGGCACGTCCTCTCGCTTCCACAGTCAGGTCAACTCTGATGTTGGCGCCACCCGGGGCACTCGGTGACGTCACGGCGGGCTCTGATTGGTCGCACACGGCCTAAGTCGGCCAATCCGCGATCGGCTTGTGTCCCTTACAAGACGTTATATCTGCAGTAGGGGATACTCTTTCATTTTATATCAGGGCGCCACTTTCCACTTTCCTACAACTTATAATGTAAATTTCTCCCTTATCTGGCAGCCGATCTGGTCGCCACATATACCAACAGACTTCCCTGTACCTCAGAGAATCTGTAGGGAGAGTTGATATGACTCCTAAAGCAGGCAAACGAAAGAAATAGGAGAGGGCCCCGTAACAGTTTGAATGTGTATAAAAGAGGGCATCAATAGGTGTGGGAATATATGGGTATAAAAGGGGGTATCGATAGGATATATATTAAAACAATAGATAAGTTCAATTTTTTTTAAGAAAGACTTGGATAAATACAAGTTTGTGTACATTCTACAACTTCCTTGCTTCTTATGCATACGCATTCTGCAGTTCATTTAATTTCTTAGTATCAGGTAATGATTGGTTTAACATGGGTCGAAATAAATAGGAGATACTGAAGAGGCCTTTCATTCATATATTCACTAAGTACTCTTCAACTAGTTATTAAGCAGAAACACGCAATCTTTGAAAATGGGAATTCAGATGCAAAAGCTGAAAATAGACATAAATAATGATTCGCTGAAAATAGGATTATATATGCGTTCATTGAAAACGGATTGATTGAGTGAGGCTTAAGACTAGTTGATGACCGAAAATTAGGGATACCGGAAGTTGTCCCATGCTTCCGGGTCGCTAAAACTGCCTGTAGCTACGACAATGCCTCGCCGATGTAACTAAAATTAGGAATAGTGGCAGCCAACTGTTTAATCTCTACAAAAAAATAATCATGACTGAGACCGTCCAATAACTAAGACGCTCAAAACAGCTGACGCAAACTCCTTCCCCAGTTGAGTTTCACAGACTAAAATCACGAGTCACTCACTGGGTTTTGAGATCCATGGACAAAAAATCCCGAGTCTCTAACCGGTTTTTTGAGTATATAAAGAGTCGCTTAGTGAGTCATCTTACACTATTCGCCCCTCCCCTCCACTTCTCACTCCTATACCATCCCCATGCACTTTAACGTGGCTCGTACTACTACGCTCTTCTTGCTGCTACTTCACTCGTTCAACACCGTGGCCAAGATTATTGCTTGCCTCGTACAACTCCTTGGTTCGTAATACTCCTTCGCTTGTACAACTCCTTGGCTTGTACAACTCCTTGGCTCGTACTTCACCTTGGATCGTACTCCACCTTCGGTCGTATTACTCCTTGGCTCGTACTTCACCTTGGGTCGTACTCCACCTTCGGTCGTATTACTCCTTGGGTCGTACTTCACCTTGGGTCGTATTACTCCTTGGGTCGTACTTCACCTTGGGTCGTACTTCACCTTGGCTCTTACTACTCCTTGGGTCGTACTTCACCTTGGGTCGTACTTTACCTTGGCTCTTACTACTCCTTGGGTCGTACTTCACCTTGGGTCGTACTTCACCTTGGGTCGTACTTCACCTTGCCTCGTACTACTACTGTGTCGTACTTCACCTTAGGTCGTACTTCACCTTGGCTCTTACTACTCCTTGGGACGTACTTCACCTTGGCTCGTACTACTCTTTGGGTCGTACTTCACCTTGGGTCGTACTTCACCTTGTCTCGTACTTCACCTTGGGTCGTACTACTCCTTGGGTCGTACTTCACCTTGGGTCGTACTACTCCTTGGGTCGTACTTCACCTTGGGTCGTACTTCACCTTGGGTCGTACTTCACCTTGGCTCTTACTACTCCTTGGGTCGTACTTCACCTTGGGTCGTACTTTACCTTGGCTCTTACTACTCCTTGGGTCGTACTTCACCTTGGGTCGTACTTCACCTTGGGTCGTACTTCACCTTGGGTCGTACTTCACCTTGGCTCTTACTACTCCTTGGGTCGTACTTCACCTTGGCTCTTACTACTCCTTGGGTCGTATTACTCCTTGGGTCGTACTTCACCTTGGGTCGTACTTCACCTTGGGTTGTATTACTCCTTGGGTCGTACTTCACCTTGGGTCGTATTACTCCTTGGGTCGTACTTCACCTTGGGTTGTATTACTCCTTGGGTCGTACTTCACCTTGGGTCGTATTACTCCTTGGGTCGTACTTCACCTTGGGTTGTATTACTCCTTGGGTCGTACTTCACCTTGGGTCATACTACTCCTTGGGTCGTATTACTCCTTGGGTCGTACTTCACCTTGGGTCGTACTTCACCTTGGGTCGTATTACTCCTTGGGTCGTACTTCACCTTGGGTTGTATTACTCCTTGGGTCGTACTTCACCTTGGGTCGTATTACTCCTTGGGTCGTACTTCACCTTGGGTCGTACTTCACCTTGGGTCGTACTTCACCTTGGGTCGTACTACTCCTTGGGTCGTACTTCACATTGGGTCGTATTACTCCTTGGGTCGTACTTCACCTTGGGACGTACTTCACCTTGGATCGTATTACTCCTTGGGTCGTACTTCACCTTGGAACGTACTACTCCTTGGGTCGTACTTCACCTTGGAACGTACTACTCCTTGGGTCGTACTTCACCTTGGGTCGTATTGCTCCTTGGGTCGTACTTCACCTTGGAACGTACTACTCCTTGGGTCGTACTTCACCTTGGAACGTACTACTCCTTGGGTCGTACTTCACCTTGGGTCGTACTTCACATTGGGTCGTATTACTCCTTGGGTCGTACTTCACCTTGGGTCGTACTTCACCTTGGGTCGTATTACTCCTTGAGTCGTACTTCACCTTGCATCGTATTACACCTTGGGTCGTACTTCACATTGGGTCGTATTACTCCTTGGGTCGTACTTCACCTTGGGTCGTACTTCACCTTGGGTCGTACTTCACATTGGGTCGTATTACTCCTTGGGTCGTACTTCACCTTGGGTCGTACTTCACCTTGGGTCGTATTACACCTTGGGTCGTACTTCACCTTGGGTCGTACTTCACCTTGGGTCGTACTTCACCTTGGGTCGTACTTCACCTTGGCTTGTACAACTCCTTGGGTCGTACTTCACCTTGGGTCGTATTACTCCTTGGGTCGTACTTCACCTTGGGTCGTATTACTCCTTGGGTCGTACTTCACCTTGGGTCGTACTACTCCTTGGGTCGTACTTCACCTTGGGTCGTACTTCACCTTGGGTCGTATTACTCCTTGGGTCGTACTTCACCTTGGGTTGTATTACTCCTTGGGTCGTACTTCACCTTGGGTCGTATTACTCCTTGGGTCGTACTTCACCTTGGGTCGTACTTCACCTTGGGTCGTACTTCACCTTGGGTCGTACTTCACCTTGGGTCGTACTTCACCTTGGGTCGTATTACTCCTTGGGTCGTACTTCACCTTGGGTTCTATTACTCCTTGGGTCGTACTTCACCTTGGGTCGTATTACTCCTTGGGTCGTACTTCACCTTGGGTCGTACTTCACCTTGGGTCGTACTTCACCTTGGGTCGTACTTCACATTGGGTCGTATTACTCCTTGGGTCGTACTTCACCTTGGGACGTACTTCACCTTGGATCGTATTACTCCTTGGGTCGTACTTCACCTTGGGTCGTATTGCTCCTTGGGTCGTACTTCACCTTGGAACGTACTACTCCTTGGGTCGTACTTCACCTTGGAACGTACTACTCCTTGGGTCGTACTTCACCTTGGGTCGTACTTCACATTGGGTCGTATTACTCCTTGGGTCGTACTTCACCTTGGGTCGTACTTCACCTTGGGTCGTACTTCACCTTGGGTCGTATTACTCCTTGAGTCGTACTTCACCTTGCATCGTATTACACCTTGGGTCGTACTTCACATTGGGTCGTATTACTCCTTGGGTCGTACTTCACCTTGGGTCGTACTTCACCTTGGGTCGTACTTCACATTGGGTCGTATTACTCCTTGGGTCGTACTTCACATTGGGTCGTATTACTCCTTGGGTCGTACTTCACCTTGGGTCGTACTTCACCTTGGGTCGTATTACACCTTGGGTCGTACTTCACCTTGGGTCGTACTTCACCTTGGGTCGTATTACACCTTGGGTCGTACTTCACCTTGGGTCGTATTACACCTTGGGTCGTACTTCACCTTGCATCGTATTACTCCTTGGGTCGTACTTCACCTTGGGTCGTATTACTCCTTGGGTCGTACTTCACCTTGGGTCGTACTTCACCTTGGCTTGTACAACTCCTTGGGTCGTACTTCACCTTGGGTCGTATTACTCCTTGGGTCGTACTTCACCTTGGGTCGTATTACTCCTTGGGTCGTACTTCACCTTGGGTTGTACAACTCCTTGGGTCGTACTTCACCTTGGGTCATATTACTCCTTGGGTCGTACTTCACCTTGGGTCATACTTCACCTTGGGTCGTACTTCACCTTGGATCGTACTACTCCTTGGGTCGTACTTCACCTTGGGTCGTACTTCACCTTGGGTCATATTACTCCTTGGGTCGTACTTCACCTTGGGTCATACTTCACCTTGGGTCGTACTTCACCTTGGGTCATACTTCACCTTGGGTCGTACTTCACCTTGGGTCGTACTTCACCTTGGGTCATATTACTCCTTGGGTCGTACTTCACCTTGGGTCGTACTTCACCTTGGGTCGTACTTCACCTTGGGTCATATTACTCCTTGGGTCGTACTTCACCTTGGGTCGTACTTCACCTTGGGTCGTACTTCACCTTGGGTCGTACTACTTCTTGGCTCATAAAACTCCTTAACTAATTAGTCACACACTAATTAGTCTTCCACTCGTGGAACACCTCACTCTCTGGATAATACTTTTTCCTTCACTCGTTCTGCTCCTTGGCACCTTGACACGTGATGTTTGTTTAATATTTCTCATGTTGATTCTAATGTTCTTCTAATTGTACAAATGCTTATCCTCGCATTATTATTTCTTATTAGGGGCATTAGGTTCCAATTTGCCCCAAAAGTGCAATAAATGAAAACTCGTTCGATTTCACTCAAACTTTTTTGACAAGTTGTAAATGAAAAGTGTTTCATCTGCTCCAAGTTTCAGCATCGTAGTATAAATAGGAAGGGAGAAAAAAAATATTGAAGAAGGTGTCAAAATTATTCCAAAATGCTCAAAAACGATTATCAAACAAAAGTGTCAACTGAAATCATATCTATGACTCTTTGCTATTACAATAGCATATATTAAACAAATGTTATAATTAATTTAATTGGAAAAAAATAAAGTAAAAAAAAATTTATTTTTTTTCCCTTCAATTTATCGGACGATTTGTATGAAACTTATACACCTGACTGCACGTAAGCCTGTCTGTAAGGGTGCCAATTTTGGAGAAAATTGGTTGATGTCAACCTCAGCCACAGATTTTAGAACCTTAGACTTTATATTTAGAACTTACACAGTATATGTAGAGTCTCTACATATATGTCTCTAAATGTTGTTGATAGCTTTTTTCTCTAATTTCATTTATTGATTTTATAATAGCAACAAACATGACATATTTGCATAATTTTTTGGGGGAACTTTGAAAACTTGTATTAGGAAAACTAAAGATGTTTTGGAAATTATCAATCAACATATCCTTTATTATATGCTAATGTGTCAGAAAAGTGTCAAAGAATAATTTTATCTGAAATGAGTGTTTATTTATTCAGACTTGAAAATGGGTAAACGTCATTGAAAAAAAAATCTCCCTTTCTATTTACGCTGCAGTACTGAAACTTGGGACAATTGCAGCCGTTTTTATATACAACTAGACAAAAAATATTGGTTGACATTGAACAACATTTCCAAAACCAACCTAAACCCCACTTATACTATTAGTTTTAGTTAGTTTAGTTCATTTATTATGCACCTCATACCCATCTTGTGGGCGGTAGTGGTAAGGGTTACAGAGGCACATAATGGGCTCAGGGACTGAACCCCACAATTCTTTTAGCTAAGCAAGTTACAATCTTGATGAGCTAGTTACAAAATTTACTATTAATCGTCACATCAAAAATGGGTTCAAGATCGACCACAAGTACAGTTTCTAAGTTAAGCAACTGACATATGTGGAGAGCTAGGTGGAGGTATGTTATACTAATACCAATAGGTTAATACCTTTACTATTTGCTGGTATTATTACTAGAACAGCGTATAATGATACTTCTAGGCCAACCCATACCATAATGTCTAATGGTAATGTTGGACCTAGTAGTATAATTATGGTAATGTTGGGCCTAGTAGTATCTTTATGGTAATGTCAGGCCTAGTAGTATCTTTAAGACAATGTTAGACCTAGTAGTATCTTAATGGTATTGTTGGGCCAAGTATATCTTTATGGAAATGTTGGTCCTAGTAGTATCTTTATGGAAATGTTGGTCCTAGTAGTATCTTTATGGTAAGGTTGGTCCTAGTAGTATCTTTATGGTAATGTTGTGTCCTAGTAGAACTTACCTTGTTGTTCTTACCTAGTTGTGTTTGCGGAGGTTGAGCTCTGGCTCTTTGGTCCTGCCTCTCAACGGTCAATAAACTAATGTACAAGTTCCTGAGCCTACTGGACTCTATCATATCTACACTTAAAGCTGTGTACGGAGTCAGCCTCCACCACATCACTTCCTAATGCATTCCATTTGTCTACTACTCTGACACTGAAGAAATTCTTTCTAACATCTATATGGCTCATTTGGGCACTCAACTTCAACCTGTGTCCCCTAGTGCGTGTGCCCCTTGTGTTAAATAGCCTGTCTTTATCTACCCTATCAATTCCTGTGAGAATCTTGTATGTGGTGATCCGGTGCCCTCTAACTCTTCTGTCTCCCAGTGACGTGAGGTTTAATTCCCGTAGTCTCTCCTCGTAGCTCATACCCCTATGTTCGGGTACTAGTCTGGTGGTAAACTTTTGAACCTTTTCCAGTTTAGTCTTATGCTTGACTACATATGGACTCCATGCTGGACCCGCATACTCCATGATCGCTCTGACATATGTGGTACACAAAGAACTGAAAGATTCCTTACACAAGTTTCTATAGGCCGTTTTTATGTTAGCCAACCTGGCATATGCTGCTGATGTAATCCTCTTGATATGAGCTTCAGGGAACAGGTCTGACGTGATATCAACCCCCAGGTCTTTCTCTCTCTCTGACTCTTAAATGATTTCATCTCCCAAATGATACCTTCAATCTGGTCTCCTGTTCCCTACACCTATCTTCGTTACGTTACATTTGCTTGGGTTAAACTCTAACAACCATTTGTTCGACCATTCCTGCAGCTTGTCCAGGTCTTCTTGAAGCCTCAAGCTTTCCTCCTCTGTCTTAATCCTTCTCATAATTTTCTTTCTCATAAATAGTATCTCTATGGTAATGTTGGACCTAATAATATCTTGATGGTAATGTTGGGCCTAGTAGTATCTTCATGGTAATGTTAGACCAAGTTGTATCATTATGAACATGTTGGGTCTCGTAGTATCGTTATAGTAATGTTGGGCCAAGTAGTATCTTTAAGGGAATGTTTGACCTAGTAATATCTTAATGTCAATGTTGAGCCTAGTATTATCTTTATGGAGATGTTGGACCTAGTTGTACTCACCTAATTGTGCTTGCGGGGGTTGAGCTTTGGCTCTTTGGTCCCGCCTCTCAACTGTCAATCAACTGGTGTACAGATTCCTGAGCCTACTTGGCTCTATTATATCTACATTTGAAACTGTGTATGGAGTCAGCCTCCACCACATCACTTCCTAGTGCATTTCATTTATTATCTAGTCTGACACTAAAAAAAATCTTTCTAACGTCTCTGTGGCTCATCTGGGTAGTAAATTTCCACCTGTGTCCCCTTGTTCGTGTCCCACCCGTGCTGAAGAGTTTGTCTTTGTCCACCCTGTCAATTCCCCTGAGAATTTTGTAGGTGGTTATCATATCTCCCCTTACTCTTCTGTTTTCCAGGGATGTGAGGTTCAGCTCCTTTAGGCTTTCCTCGTAGCTCATTCCTCTCAGTTCCGGGACGAGCCTGGTGGCATTCCGCTGGATCTTCTCTAACTTTGTCTTGTGTTTAACTATGTATGGACTCCAGGCTGGAGCTGCATACTCCAGGATTGGTCTGACGTAAGTGGTATACAGGGTCCTGAACGATTCCTTACACAAGTTTCTAAAGGCAATTCTTATGTTGGCCAGTCTAGGATATGCCGCTGATGATATCCTTTTGATGTAGGCCTCTTGGGACAGGTTCGGTGTGATATCAACCCCCAGATCTTTCTCTCTATTTGACTCTTGCAGGATTTCACCTCCCAGATGATACCTTGTGTTCAGCCTCCTGCTCCCTTCGCCCAATTTCATTACCTTACACTTTCCTGAGTTAAACTTTAGCAGCCATTTTCTAGACCATTCCTCCAGTTTGTCCAGGTCATCCTGTAATCTCTGTCTATCTTCATCCGTCTTGATTCTTCTCATAATTTTTGCATCATCAGCAAACATTGTGAGGAACGAGTCTATACACTCCGGAAGATCGTTTACATATATTAGAAACAGGATGGATCCAAGTACTGAGCCCTGTGGGACTCCGCTGGTGACATCTCGCCAGTCTGATGTCTCCCCCCTCACCGCTACTCGCTGTTTCCTGTTGCTTAAGTACTCCCTTATCCACTGAAGCACCTTACCTTTTACTCCTGCCTGATGCTCCAACTTTTTTAACAGCCTTTTATTGGGCACTGTGTCAAAGGCTTTTTGGTAGTCCAGGAAAATGCATTCGGCCCACCCTTCTCTTGCCTGCCTAATTTTTGATGCCTGGTCATAGAATTCTATTAAACCTGTGAGGCACGATTTACCATCCCTGAATCCATGTTGGTGGTGTGTTACAAAGTTATTTCCCACCAGATGCTCTTCGAGCCTTTTCCTCACGATCTTCTCCATCACCTTGCATGGTATTCAAGTTAGGGAAACTGGAGCACCTTATCTTATCCTTCCTGCCTTTAATCTTTCTTTCTTTCTTTCTTTCCAATAATCTTTCCTGCCTCTACTCTACACAGACGCCATCTTGTTGAATCGGCTCTAATACACAATGTACCCAACATGAACTTGAGTCCTGGCTTTGTTGCTGTGGACTCTTCCCTTTCACAGTATATACTCAAATGCTCTAATCTTTCTAACAAACGTGACCTAACATAAGCCTACCCTTTCTATTTTCTTTCTTTCTCTTTCCTTTTCTTTCTCTCTTCTCCCTTTTTCTGTTCATTGTCTTCTCCTACGCTCCCTTGCTATCCTCTTCTTATTCCTATCTCCTTCTCATTCGGTGGTTATAATAGGAGCTGCCTTGTATGGGCCAATAGGCCCTCTACAGTTCGTATTATTATTATTACTATCCCCTATACTACACCTTACTTTGCTCTTCAGCTCTCTCTTGCCTTTTTATTGCCTGTCTTTACATCCTCATCACAATCGACTTAGGAATGGTCCAGGACGGACCTAAATGTCGTCGTCCCTTCACCTTCTAGTATGTGGTCTGGTCAACAAACTGGCCTGTAGTTCAGTGCCTCTTGCCTGTCACCCTTCTTGTATATTGGGACTACGTTAGCTGTCTTTCAACTTCCTGGTAAGTCTCCTGTTTCCAGTGACCTGTTATACACCATAGAGAGTGGCACACTTGGTGCTTCTGCACCTTCCTTTAGTATCCATGGTGAGATTCTGTCAGGCCCAACAGCCTTTGTCACATCCAGCTCCAGCAGACACCTTTTGACCTCATCACTGGTGAGGCCAAATTCCTCCAGGGATGCACGGTTTGCCTCCTCCTCATTTAGTGCAGGGGCTGCTCCTTGTTCTATTGTGAAGACCTCCTGGAATTTCTTGTTGAGTTCTTCACACACCTTCTTGTCATTCTCTGTATATCTGTTCTCCCCTTTTATCAGTTTCATCACTTGTTCCTTCACTGCTGTTTTCCTCCTGATGTGGCTGTGGAGCAGCTTTGGTTGGGTCTTGGCTTTACTCGCTATGTCATTTTCAAACTGTCTCTCTGCTTCCCTCCTCACTCTGAGGTACTCATTTCATGCCCTCTGGTATCTCTCCCTGCTCTCCAGTGTTCTGTTATCTCTGTAGTTTCTCCATGTTCTTTTACTCAGTTGCTTCGCTACCTTGCATTCCTAGTTGAACTATGGGTTTTTCTGTTGTTTTTCGATTTTCTACTTTCGGACGGGGATAAACCTGTCTGCAGCTTCCTGGCACTTCTGGGTGACAAAATCTATCATGCCCTGCACTTTCTTGTCTCTAAGTTCTGTTTCCCATGGTATTCCCTTGAGGAAGTTCC
Source organism: Procambarus virginalis (assembly GCA_020271785.1). Taxonomy (NCBI): domain Eukaryota; kingdom Metazoa; phylum Arthropoda; class Malacostraca; order Decapoda; family Cambaridae; genus Procambarus; species Procambarus virginalis. The sequence continues at coordinate 32,033 of WNGS01167122.1, read as the reverse complement.
TTATCTCGTCATATTTTCCTCTTCGGTAGTTTAGTATTTTTCCCTCCGAACCCATCCTTGGATAGGTTATCCCTACTTCCACCAAGTACACAAAAATCAGTACACTATGGTCACTTATTCCTATGGGGGCTGCAACTTTGACTTTCCTTATTTCTGACTCATTCAGGGTGAATATCAACTCGAGTCTAGCTGGTTCATCATTGCCTCTCACTCTTGTGGGTTCCTTGACATGCTGGCTAAGAAAGTTCCTTATTGCCACTTCCAAGAGTTTAGCTCTCCACGTATCTGCACCACCATGTGGGTCCCCATTCTCCCAGTCTATCTTTCCATGCTTGAAATCGCCCATGATTAAGAGTCTGGAGCCATTCCTGCAGCCAACTGAAGCTGCTCTCTCTATTATATTAATGGTTGCCGTGTTGTTCCTATCAAACTCCTGTCTAGGTCTTCTGTCTTTTAGGGGAGGGTTGTAAATGACTGCCACTATTATCTTAGGTCCACCCATTGTTATTGTTCCTGTTATGTAATCTCTAAACCGACACAGTCGAGAATTTAAATCTCATCAAAACTCCAATCCTTCCTTATCAGCAGGGGCCGCTCCTCCACCTCCTCTCCCTTCCCTCTCTTTCCTTACTATATAGTAGTCCTTTGGAACACAGCATCTGTTATGACTCCTGACAATTTTGTTTCCGCGAGTCCTATTACATCAGGGTTTTCTTCTTGCGCCCTTTCTGCCAGTTCACTTGCTTTATTGGTAATTCCATCAATGTTTGAGTACATTACCTTGAAGCTCACTTTCTTATATCCAATTTCACCCTCACCCCCTCAAAGTTGTATCTTTATGGTGAGGTTGGGCCTAGTAGAATCTTTATAGCAATGTTGGACCTAGTTGTCTCATTATGGTAATGGTGTGACTAGTAGTACTCACATAGTTGTACTTACCTAGTTTGTGCTTGCCGGGGTTGAGTTCTTGCTCTTTAGTCCCGCCTCTCAACTGTCAATCAACTAATGTACATTTTACTGAGCCTACTGGGCTCTATCATATACACACTTGAAGCTGTGTATGGAGTCAGCCTCCACCACATCACTTCCTAATGCATTCCATTTGTCTACTACTCTGACACTGAAAGAAATCTTTCTAACGTCTCTATGGCTCATTTGGGCACTCAATTTCCACCTGTGTCCCCTAGTGTGTGTGCCCCTTGTGGTAAATAGCCTGTCTTTATCTACCCTATCAATTCCTCTGAGAATCTTGTATGTGGTGATCATGTCCCCTCTAACTCTTCTGTCTCCCTTGACGTGAGGTTTAATTCTCGTAGTTTCTCCTTGTAGCTCATACCCCTCAATCTGACGGCAAACCTTTGAACCTTTCTAGTTTAGTCTTATGCTTGACTAGATATGGACTCCATCCTGGAGCTGCATACTCCAGGATTGGCCTGACCTATGTGGTATACAATGTTCCGAAAGATTCCTTACAAGTTTCTAAAGGCCGTTTTTATGTTCGCCAACCTGGCATATGCTGCTGATGTTATCCTGTTGTAATGAGTATCAGGGGACAGATCTGGCGTGATATCAACTCCCAGGTCATTCTCTCTCTCAGACACTTGAAGGATTTCATCTCCCAAATGATACCTTGCATCTGGTCTCTTGCTCCCTACATTTTTCTTCATTGCATTGCATTTGCTTGGGTTAAACTCTAACAACCAGTTGTTCGACCATTTCTGCATCTTGTCCAGGTCTTCTTGAAGCCTCGAGCTGTCCTCCTCTGTCTTAATCCTTCTCATAATTTTCCATCTCATTAGTAGTATCTCTATGGTAATGTTGAACCTAATAGTATCTTTCATGGTAATTTGGCCTAGTAGTATCTTTATGGTTATGTTGGCCTATTAGTATCTTTATGGTTATGTTGGGCCTAGTAGTATCTTTATGGCTATGTTGGGCCTATTAGTATCTCTATGGTAATGTTGAACCTAATAGTATCTTCATGGTAATATTGGGCCTAGTAGTATCTTTATGGTTATGTTGGGCCTAGTAGTATCTTTAGGCTAATGTTGGGCTTAGTAGTATCTTTATGGTAATGTTAGGCCTAGTAGTATCTTTATGGTAATGTTAGGCCTAGTAGTATCTTTATGGTAATATTAGGCCTAGTAGTATCTTTATGGTAATGTTAGGCCTAGTAGTATCTTTATGGTAATGTTAGGCCTAGTAGTATCTTTATGGTAATGTTAGGCCTAGTAGTATCTTTATGGTAATGTTAGGCCTAGTAGTATCTTTATGGTAATGTTAGGCCTAGTAGTATCTTTATGGTAATGTTAGGCCTAGTAGTATCTTTATGGTAATGTTAGGCCTAGTAGTATCTTTATGGTAATGTTAGGCCTAGTAGTATCTTTATGGTAATGTTAGGCCTAGTAGTATCTTTATGGTAATGTTAGGCCTAGTAGTATCTTTATGGTAATGTTAGGCCTAGTAGTATCTTTATGGTAATGTTAGGCCTAGTAGTATCTTTATGGTAATGTTGGGCCAAATAGTATCTTTATGGTAATGTACAACTAAGTTATAAATACTATTTCCAGATAATAATAAAATTGGTAGCGTCTCTAACTATTACTTACAATTACATACTATTGACACTATATGGGTGTTGTATTGACACTATATGGTGTTGTATTGACACTATATGGTGTTGTATTGACACTATATAGGTGTTGTATTGACACTATATGGTGTTGTATTGACACTATATGGTGTTGTATTGACACTATATGGTGTTGTATTGACACTATATGGGTGTTGTATTGACACTATATGGGTGTTGTATTGACACTATATGGTGTTGTATTGACACTATATGGGTGTTGTATTGACACTATATGGGTGTTGTATTGACACTATATGGTGTTGTATTGACACTATATGGTGTTGTATTGACACTATATAGGTGTTGTATTGACACTATATGGTGTTGTATTGACACTATATGGTGTTGTATTGACACTATATGGGCGTTGTATTGACACTATATGGGTGTTGTATTGACACTATATGGGTGTTGTATTGACACTATATGGTGTTGTATTGACACTATATGGGTGTTGTATTGACACTATATGGGTGTTGTATTGACACTATATAGGTGTTGTATTGACACTATATGGTGTTGTATTGACACTATATGGGTGTTGTATTGACACTATATGGGCGTTGTATTGACACTATATGGGTGTTGTATTGACACTATATGGGTGTTGTATTGACACTATATGGGTGTTGTATTGACACTATATGGGTGTTGTATTGACACTATATGGGTGTTGTATTGACACTATATGGGTGTTGTATTGACACTATATGGGTGTTGTATTGACACTATATGGTGTTGTATTGACACTATATGGTGTTGTATTGACACTATATGGGTGTTGTATTGACACTATATGGTGTTGTATTGACACCTATATGGTGTTGTATTGACACTATATGGTGTTGTATTGACACTATATGGTGTTGTATTGACACTATATGGTGTTGTATTGACACTATATAGGTGTTGTATTGACACTATATGGTGTTGTATTGACACTATATGGGTGTTGTATTGACACTATATGGGTGTTGTATTGACACTATATGGGTGTTGTATTGACACTATATGGTGTTGTATTGACACTATATGGTGTTGTATTGACACTATATGGGTGTTGTATTGACACTATATGGTGTTGTATTGACACCTATATGGTGTTGTATTGACACTATATGGTGTTGTATTGACACTATATGGTGTTGTATTGACACTATATGGTGTTGTATTGACACTATATAGGTGTTGTATTGACACTATATGGTGTTGTATTGACACTATATGGGTGTTGTATTGACACTATATGGGTGTTGTATTGACACTATATGGGTGTTGTATTGACACTATATGGGTGTTGTATTGACACTATATGGTGTTGTATTGACACTATATGGTGTTGTATTGACACTATATGGTGTTGTATTGACACTATATGGTGTTGTATTGACACCTATATGGTGTTGTATTGACACTATATGGGTGTTGTATTGACACTATATGGTGTTGTATTGACACTATATGGTGTTGTATTGACTCTATATGGGTGTTGTATTGACACTATATGGGTGTTGTATTGACACTATATGGTGTTGTATTGACACTATATGGTGTTGTATTGACACCTATATGGTGTTGTATTGACACTATATGGTGTTGTATTGACACTATATGGTGTTGTATTGACACCTATATGGTGTTGTATTGACACTATATGGTGTTGTATTGACACTATATGGGTGTTGTATTGACACTATATGGTGTTGTATTGACACTATATGGTGTTGTATTGACACCTATATGGTGTTGTATTGACACTATATGGTGTTGTATTGACACTATATAGGTGTTGTAATGACACTATATGGGTGTTTGTATTGACACTATAAGGTGTTGTATTGACACTATATAGGTGTTGTATTGACACTATATGTGTTGTATTGACACCTATATGGTGTTGTATTGACACTATATGGTGTTGTATTGACACTATATAGGTGTTGTAATGACACTATATGGGTGTTGTATTGACACTATAAGGTGTTGTATTGACACTATATAGGTGTTGTATTGACACTATATGGTGTTGTATTGACACCTATATGGTGTTGTATTGACACTATATGGTGTTGCATTGACACTATATGGTGTTGTATTGACACCTATATGGTGTGTATTGACACTATATGGGTGTTGTATTGACACTATATGGTGTTGTATTGACACTATATAGGTGTTGTATTGACACTATATGGTGTTGTATTGACACCTATATGGGTGTTGTATTGACACTATATGGTGTTGTATTGACACCTATATGGTGTTGTATTGACACTATATGGTGTTGTAATGACACTATATGGGTGTTGTATTGACACTATAAGGTGTTGTATTGACACTATATAGGTGTTGTATTGACACTATATGGTGTTGTATTGACACTATATGGTGTTGTATTGACACTATATGGTGTTGTATTGACACCTATATGGGTGTTGTATTGNCAGTTAGTAAATCCGGGAGAGGCATCTGCTACCACATTCTCCCTTCCTTTAATGTGCCTGATTTCTAGCCAGTACTCTTGTAACAGTAGGGCCCATCTTGTCAACCTTTGGTTCGTGTTCTTCATCCTGTGCACGAACGTCAAGGGGTTATGAACGGTGAACACTTGCACGGTCTAGTACCTCCACCCACATAGATGTCAAAATGCTTCAGTGCCAGGATCAGGGCTAAGGCTTCCTTTTCCACTGTACTATAAGCCCTCTGGTACTTTTCGAATTTCTTCGAGTAGAATGCTACTGGACGGTGAACTCTGTCCTTCTCTTGAGCCAACATGGCCCCAATCCCCACGTCGCTAGCGTCGTCGTACAAGATAAAGTCTGACTCAAAGTCGGGCTAAATCAGCACTGGCGCTTCGGCTAATAACTTCTTAGTCTTCTCGAAGGACTCCTGGCATGCTTCCCCCACTTCCATCTAACGTTCTTAGATAGCAATTCAGTCGGAGGGTGTGCCACTGTCGAGAAGTTCTTGCAAAATCCTCTATAGTATCCGATCATCCCTAGATATCGTAACAATTCTTTTCTCGTCCTGGGATTCGGATATTCTTGATTGCCTTCACTTTCTGGTCTACTGGAGTCACTTTCCCTTGACCCACGACGTAACCTAAGTATTCTAATCGGGCCTTTCCGAATTCGCTCTTTGCCAAATTAACTGTCAGGTTCGCTTCTTCCAACCGTTGGAATAACTTCGTCAGTCGATTCATGTGTTGTTTCCAGCTATCGGCGTACACCACAATATCATCTTTGTACACGGCGCAGCCTTCCATTCCTCTTAGCACCTCGTTCATCATCCTCTGAAAACAACTTCCGCTGTTCTTCATACCAAACGGAAGCACTTTGTACTGGTACAATCCGTCTGGAGTAGCAAACGCTGAGATCCTTCTTGCACTCGGAGACAAAGGGATTTGATAATACCCTTTCAGCAGGTCGACTTTGGTGACGAACCTTGCGTTTCCCACTTGGTCGACGCAATCACTTATCCGAGGCATCGGGTGAGAATCCGACACAGTTATGGAATTCACTCTGCGATAGTCGGTGCAAAAAAGATATGATCCGTCACTCTTCTTGACCAGCACACAGGGCGAACTCCACTCACCATTGCTGGGCTCAGCGAGATCATTCGCCAACAAATATTCCACCTCCTGTCGCATGATCTTCCTCTTCTCAGGACTCACCCGATAAGCGCTCTGCTTGATTGGCTTCCCTCCGCGCACGTCCACCTCGTGCACCACACTCTTGTGCCGTCGGGGCACATCCGTGAAGAGCGACTTGTTCCTTCGTATCAGGGTCACTAGATCTCTCCTTTTCCCTTTATCCAGATGACGCAGCCTCTCTTCTAGATGTACCAAACTCTCTGTATTTGACAGGCGCGTACCATCGGCACGGGCCCACTTTCTTTCCCCTGCTGGCAACACTTGGCTCATCTCCATGCCCAGAGCCAATTTCCCCTCCTGCGACCGTGTTGCTCCCTTCACTCCCACACTCTCTTGCTCCTCCCGGGAAGTATGGCTTTAAACGGTTGATGTGACATACTTGTGACTTGTTGAGGCGATTCGGCTTGCTGATCTCATAACTTACAGGACCCACACGCCGAACAACCGTGTATGGACCACCAAAGCGTGATTCCGTCACTCTACCTCTCCCAGGTAGCAACATCATCACTCTGGCTCCTGCCTCGGACTCCCTTGGGACAGCCTTCTTGTCGTACCAGATCGACATCTTCTCTTGAGCTGTCTTCAGGTGATCAGCAGCCAGCTCTTTCGCCGTTTTCAATCGTTTGTGGAATTTCTGCACATACTCTTCCACTGTCACTAATGTTTTCTCCGCCGTCAACTGCTCCTTCAGCATCAATAACGGGCTCCTTACTTCGTGCACAAACACTAGCTGGAATGGAGAGAATCCCAGAGACTCAACTATAGCATCTCGGATAGCAAACAGGGCTGGACAGACAGCCTCATCCCATTCCGCTCCCTGTTCTGCACAATACACTCTTAAGATGGTCTTCAGAGTGGAGTGGAACCTCTCAATCGCTCCCTGCGATTGAGGTCTATAAGGAGACGATCGTAGTTGGCCCATTCCCCAGCTCGCAACAGACTGCCTAAACCACCTCGACTGGAAAACACTTCCACAGTCGGACTGGATCTCCTTGGGCACACCTACCCAAGCAAAGAACCGCTGAAGGTGTCCTATGACGCAACTCGATGTCACATTCCGCACTGGGATCGCCTCTGGAAATCTCGTCGAAGCACACACGATAGTCAATAAGTAATTGTTCCCTTTTCTGGTCCTAGGTAGTGGCAACACAACTTCGATTATTAGGCGTTCAAACGCCTGGCCGAACGCAGGAACTGGAACCAAAGGTGCTTTCGGGATGGCAGGGACGTTCTTCCCCTCCCTCTGGCACGGGAAACACGTCTTGCAGGTTCGTCTTACATCTGCGTCCATGCCCGGCCAATAAAAATGTTCCCGAAGCCTGCTTAAGGTCTTGGTCACTCCCAAGTGACTCGCGGGATCCACTGAGAGTGCAAGCTTCAGTACCACGCCGGCACCACCACCTGACGCCTCACTCTCAGCACATCATCACACACTTCTTCTCTTATCGGTCTCCACTGCCTCATTAGCACACCCTTCTCCACGAAGAAGTGAGTCGGTGACTCGGGTCCGGCGAGACCTCCTTCCGCCTCCCGTACCAACTCAGGAAACTCTTTCTTTTGCAGCTCACCTAGATGGATGCGGTCGATACCTAGAGGACTGGTGAGAGTAACTTGGACACTTCTATCCGACCTTTCCTCACCTGTCGCTTGTCCTCTGGCCTCCTCTCGGAACAAATGATCGAGCCCCAGGTCACCCGTCATGTTCTCTTCTGCGTGACTGGATCCGCTCACATCATCTTCTCTGACACCTTGTCCCAACGTCACCGCGCATACCGGAAATACCACTCTCGCAATTTCCGTTTCGCCACTGCTGGCGCCCGTCCTGCTGCTCTGTCGATAGGGCTCTATACACTCCTCACCTTTAACCAAACTCGGGAGAACATATCCCCCACAGGAGTCATTCCCTAGGATCACCTGAGCTTCCATCCTGGGCAATAAAGCACAGACCCCTACTACGAGAGTCTGACAACCATAGTCCGAATTAAGAGTCACCTTATGAAGGGGCATCCACACTTGTCCCCCAACATCCTTATCAGGGCTTCCCCTGTACTGGAACTTCTGTAGTCCTTCGGAAAGAGAGATTTACTAACAAGGGTGAAGTCGGATCCAGTGTCCCTCAGCATCCTTGCTGGCACAGGATCAGCTCCTCTTATCTTCACCGTCCCCTCGCACACAAAGGGGTGAATCCTCTTCTCCCTTATCACTGGCATATCACCTGAATTATCGTTGGCTTCTTCGCTTCCTATCCTCGCGAAAGCCACGTTCCCACCGTGCCTGGGGCGACCGCACTCCCTTGCAAAGTGTCCTAGTCCCCCACAGTTGTAACACCGACCACCTCTCCTGGGCGACCCTCTACCAGTCACCTTGGTAGCATCATCGGTAGAGGTTCCCTGGGTCCACCTAGGACTCCCTGTCGTCGGTTCCCGGGCAGCAGCACTCGCTCCCGAGCTAGGTTCACTGCTCACAGCTTAGGGCTTCCTTCCCGCGTCCCTTGAGCTCTTGAACCGGGTTACTTCATCGGGTACACTACTCTTGGGAGAGTCCCCACCCGTCCTCGCTCTTCCTGAACTCCTAAAGTTCCCTCCCGACCTGGGGTAAGGAGAGTGTCTGGGCGTTCCCTCCCTCCTGAGATGTAGTGCCTCCTCCAGCATGTCGGCTTGGTCCACTGCAGCCTTCAGGTCCTTAATACCTGCTTCTCTCACCCTTACTCGCAACTGAGGATGGAGCACTGACATAAACTTCTCCATCACTATCAGTCGTTTGATCTCATCCGCCGATTCCGCTTCCTCCACCTACAACCATCGTAGGAATTTCCGTTCCATATCCCTGGCGGTTTCGGCGTAAGACTTTCCCGACGCTCTTGTACACTCTCTGAACCGCTTCCGGTACATCTCCGGAGTCAGTCGGAATGAGTGGAGCACCGCATTCTTAATCGTGTCGTAACTAGCACACTTCTCTAGGTCCAGCATGTTGTAGGCTTCCCAAGCCTCACCAGTCAACCTGCTCTGGACCAGAGCAGCCCAATCATCTTCTGGCCACTCCTTCAGAGTTGCTATCCTTCAAAGTGTTCGAAGAACGCCTCAGCTTCTTGTGGTTTGAACGTAGGTAAGTCACGTTCCCTTACCTTGAGGTCATCCCGCCGTGCAAGTAGTGAGGGCAGCCCACGCTCAACGCGACGCAATTCGACTTCTTTCTTTGCCTTTATCTCCTCAAGTCGCAGTTGTCTCTCTCCTTCTTCTCGCCGCAGCCGAGCTTCACGTTCCTCTCGCTGCAGCCATGCTTCTCGCTCAAGCTCCTCTAGCTGCATTTGCGCTTCTCTCTCCTCTCGCTGCATTTGCGCTTCTCTCTCCTCTCGCTGCATTTGTGCTTCTCTTTCCTCTCGTCGCAGCTGGGCTTCCAGTTGCATCTTCATTATTTCCAGTTGCAGGCTCCTCTTACTACAGCTGGACCTTCCACTGCTCCCATGTTCACTGTGAATTCTCTCCACACTGGTAGACGCTTGGGGTGGCTCTAGTCGGGACGGTTCACCTTGAGATGGCTCTTCTTGGGACGGCTCTCCTTGAGATGGCCTTTCTTCAGATGGCTCCTCTCCCGTCGCCTCCTCTGGAGCTGTGAGCTGTGCCATGATCTCTATCCTTCGCTCTGCAACCTTAGTCGTCCTCAACCTGATCCCAAAGTGGTTTGCCACTTGTTGGAGTTGGGCCTTGGTACACTCTTCTAAAACTCTCTCGTCCCTTGTGTCAATAAATTTCTTTACTTTATCCTCCTCCATCTCTATATCATCGAGCATACACGACAGCACAGACAAGTTAGTAGGTACTAATTTCACCGTTTCAGTCCCTTAGCTGGTTGAGCAACAGTACCACTGAATTCACTGGCTACACTGTATTAGTACCCTGGCAATACTGTCTTGAAATTTGGGCAACACTGTAGCCTGATCACCATACCATGGCAACACTGTAGCCTGATCCACGCTTCCTGGCGAAGTTTCCAGTTCTTGGCTACCGTGGTTCGAATCCTGGCAAGGTCGCCAGTTCTTGTCACGGGGGGTGGGTCGGGGCTCTGCTAGCACTTGGCTACTAGGGGCTCAAAAGGCCAAATACTCAGCCCCTCCGACTCAGGAGAGGACCGGCAATGCCCAAGTCTGCAGGTCTTTGCTACCAACACTAAAGGGGGTGCCACTGATTCACCCTGGAAGCCCTTCAGTCAAACACAGGGAAACTGCTGTTAACAGTTCCGGCCTAGACCCGTGGAGGAGTGAAGGAGGACTCAGGCTTACTTTATAACAATAACCTCCCTGAGTCTTGCCTGCCGGACAAGAAGGTTGCAGGAACTCCTTTCCCGCCTGTCTTCTCTATCTTCTTCTTAACAAGGTCGCCAGCTGGGTTAGTATATCTGCACCCCAGCGATGCAGTTCTGTGGGTGTATTTTATGCTGTTTGTTGCCAGTGTTGCTACTCCCATAGATCTGCTATTGGACTGTCAGCCCAGGGTACTCTCCCATAAAGTCTGTGTGGCTTTACCTCTCTCTAGCCACTACGTTACTTGTTGCCACCATTCAGGCACTGATACTGGTTGGATGGCTAAGGGTACACTTTTATATAAGTCTGTGCTGTTTTACCACTCTCCAGGCAATATGACCTTCTATAGAGAACATGGTGTTCCCTAGGTGGTACTATGATAACCTTCGTGTATGCTCATAGAGAAATATTATAATGGAGGCACACTTAAACACAATGATAAAATGTGTGAATTTACTGACACAAATTACATGATCACACATACACTTATAAGCAATACAGGAAAATGAACATAAGGATAATAACTCTGGAGATCGTCAGCAACTCTTCTTTCACGACCTCCAACTACTCCTTCAACTGGGCAGATAGACAGGAGTCACACACTCTCTCATAGAAGGGCCTCTTCATCACGTCGGCACCTCTTCTTCACTGTCCTGCCATCCACGCACACTGTCCTCTCCAACAGTCTTTGAACACAAGCTGCCCTGCAGCCTATTCTACTACTAAAGTATTAATGTCATATTGCCACATGCATAAGTAAATATTGTGGCCTATCTAGCCTACTCACACAAGGGGTAATGGGAGGAAAATTTGATCAACCTTTACATTCCTGGCTCACGACGCCTATCCCTTGATGGTGTGAGGTTCCCACGCTTCCTGAGTCGATCCTTGACGATCCAGGAACGTTCCACAGGTCCTCAGGTGACGTGAAGCCTTGGCGTCGTCGCCGTTCCAATCCCTGAGATTCAGCTATCCCAATCCTGGTTCACCAATGGGCACTGAGCTAATCACTATATTCACACACGCGTCCCTTCCACAAGGTGTTGCTCCTTGTCCTAGGAACGGTGTCGTCCCTCCAAAACCCTCAGTGGATGTGACCTGGTCACAGCTAGGCATGCCCGCCGCACCTTCCAGACCCTTTGTCCAGCGTCGTCGCCGACTATTTTCCAAGTTTGGCACTCCTCTGCTCAATTAACTTGGTTCCTTTTTGCTTCCCCGAAGCGCAGGGTCTCCAATAACTATGGTGGGGCTGCGATGGCTAGTTTAATCGACTGAATAAGGCTTGTAGAGCCTCAAATCCTTGAGAGCTGACCGAGGCACGTCCTCTCGCTTCCACAGTCAGGTCAACTCTGATGTTGGCGCCGCCCGGGGCACTCGGTGACGTCACGGCGGGCTCTGATTGGTCGCACACGGCCTAAGTCGGCCAATCCGCGATCGGCTTGTGTCCCTTACAAGACGTCATATCTGCAGTAGGGGATACTCTTTCATTTTATAACAGGGCGCCACTTTCCACTTTCCTACAACTTATAATGTAAATTTCTCCCTTATCTGGCAGCCGATCTGGTCGCCACATATACCAACAGACTTCCCTGTACCTCAGAGAATCTGTAGGAGAGTTGATATGACTCTTAAAGCAGGCAAACGAAAGAAATAGGAGAGGGCACCATAACAGTATAATGTGTATAAAAGAGGGCATCAATAGGTGTGGGAATATATGGGTATAAAAGGGGGTATCGATAGGATATATATTAAAACAATAGATAAGTTCAATTTTTTTTAAGAAAGACTTGGGTAAATACAAGTTTGTGTACATTCTACAACTTCCTTGCTTCTTATGCATACGCATTCTGCAGTTCATTTAATTTCTTAGTATCAGGTAATGATTGGTTTAACATGGGTCGAAATAAATAGGAGATACTGAAGAGGCCTTTCATTCATATATTCACTAAGTACTCTTCAACTAGTTATTAAGCAGAAACACGCAATCTTTGAAAATGGGAATTCAGATGCAAAAGCTGAAAATAGACATAAATAATGATTGCTGAAAATAGGATTATATACGCGTTCATTGAAAACGGATTGATTGAGTGAGGCTTAAGACTAGTTGATGACCGAAAATTAGGGATACCGGAAGTTGTCCCATGCTTCCGGGTCGCTAAAACTGCCTGTAGCTACGACAATGCCTCGCCGATGTAACTAAAATTAGGAATAGTGGCAGCCAACTGTTTAATCTCTACAAAAAAATAATCATGACTGAGACCGTCCAATAACTAAGACGCTCAAAACAGCTGACGCAAACTCCTTCCCCAGTTGAGCTTCACAGACTAAAATCACGAGTCACTCACTGGGTTTTGAGATCCATGGACAAAAAATCCCGAGTCTCTAACCGGTTTTTTGAGTATATAAAGAGTCGCTTAGTGAGTCATCTTACACTATTCGCCCCTCCCCTCCACTTCTCACTCATATACCATCCCCATGCACTTTAACGTGGCTCGTACTACTACGCTCTTCTTGCTGCTACTTCACTCGTTCAACACCGTGGCCAAGATTATTGCTTGCCTCGTACAACTCCTTGGTTCGTAATACTCCTTCGCTTGTACAACTCCTTGGCTTGTACAACTCCTTGGCTTGTACAACTCCTTGGCTTGTACAACTCCTTGGCTTGTACAACTCCTTGGCTTGTACAACTCCTTGGCTTGTACAACTCCTTGGCTTGTACAACTCCTTGGCTTGTACAACTCCTTGGCTTGTACAACTCCTTGGGTCGTACTTCACCTTGGGTCGTATTACTCCTTGGGTCGTACTTCACCTTGGGTCGTACTTCACCTTGCCTCGTACTACTACTGCGTCGTACTTCACCTTGGGTCGTATTACTCCTTAGGTCGTACTTCACCTTGGCTCTTACTACTCCTTGGGTCGTACTTCACCTTGGCTCTTACTACTCCTTGGGTCGTACTTCACCTTGGCTCGTACTACTCCTTGGGTCGTACTTCACCTTGGGTCGTACTTCACCTTGTCTCGTACTTCACCTTGGGTCGTACTACTCCTTGGGTCGTACTTCACCTTGGGTCGTACTACTCCTTGGGTCGTACTTCACCTTGGGTCGTACTTCACCTTGTCTCGTACTTCACCTTGGGTCGTACTACTCCTTGGGTCGTACTTCACCCTGGGTCGTACTACTCCTTGGGTCGTACTACTCCTTGGGTCGTACTTCACATTGGATCGTACTTCACCTTGGGTCGTACTTCACCTTGGGTCGTACTTCACCTTGTCTCGTACTTCACCTTGGGTCGTACTACTCCTTGGGTCGTACTTCACCCTGGGTCGTACTACTCCTTGGGTCGTACTACTCCTTGGGTCGTACTTCACCTTGGGTCGTACTACTCCTTGGGTCGTACTTCACCTTGGGTCGTACTTCACCTTGGGTCATACTTCACCTTGGGTCGTACTTCACCTTGTCTCGTACTTCACCTTGGGTCGTACTTCACCTTGTCTCGTACTTCACCTTGGGTCGTACTACTCCTTGGGTCGTACTTCACCTTGTCTCGTACTTCACCTTGGGTCGTACTTCACCTTGGGTCGTACTTCACCTTGTCTCGTACTTCACCTTGGGTCGTACTACTCCTTGGGTCGTACTTCACCTTGTCTCGTACTTCACCTTGGGTCGTACTTCACCTTGTCTCGTACTACTCCTTGGGTCGTACTTCACCTTGGGTCGTACTTCACCTTGGGTCGTACTTCACCTTGGGTCGTAATTCACCTTGGGTCGTACTTTACCTTGGCTCTTACTACTCCTTGGGTCGTACTTCACCTTGGGTCGTACTTCACTATGGGTCGTACTTCACCTTGGCTCTTACTACTCCTTGGGTCGTACTTCACCTTGGGTTGTATTACTCCTTGGGTCGTACTTCACCTTGGGTCGTACTACTCCTTGGGTCGTACTTCACCTTGGGTTGTATTACTCCTTGGGTCGTACTTCACCTTGGGTCGTACTTCACCTTGGGTCATACTTCACCTTGGGTCGTACTTCACCTTGGGTCGTACTTCACCTTGGGTCGTATTACTCCTTGGGTCGTACTTCACCTTGGAGCGTATTACACCTTGGGTCGTACTTCACCTTGGGTTGTATTACTCCTTGGGTCGTACTTCACCTTGGGTCGTACTTCACCTTGGGTCATACTTCACCTTGGGTCGTACTTCACCTTGGGTCGTACTTCACCTTGGGTCGTATTACTCCTTGGGTCGTACTTCACCTTGGGTCATATTACTCCTTGGGTCGTACTTCACCTTGGGTCGTACTTCACCTTGGGTCGTACTTCACCTTGGGTCGTATTACTCCTTGGGTCGTACTTCACCTTGATTCGTATTTCACCTTGGGTCGTATTACTCCTTGGCTCGTACTTCACCTTGGATCGTACTACTCCTTGGGTCGTACTTCACCTTGGAGCGTATTACTCCTTGGGTCGTACTTCACCTTGGGTCGTATTACTCCTTGGGTCGTACTTCACCTTGGGTCATATTACTCCTTGGGTCGTACTTCACCTTGGGTCGTACTTCACCTTGGGTCGTACTTCACCTTGGGTCGTACTACTCCTTGGGTCGTACTTCACCTTGGGTCGTACTTCACCTTGGGTCGTTCTTCACCTTGGGTCGTACTTCACCTTGGGTCGTACTACTCCTTGGGTCGTACTTCACCTTGGGTCGTACTTCACCTTCGTTCTTCACCTGGGGTCGTTCTTCACCTTGGGTCGTACTTCACCTTGGGTCGTACTACTCCTTGGGTCGTACTTCACCTTGGGTCGTACTTCACCTTGGGTCGTACTACTCCTTGGGTCGTACTACTTCTTGGCTCATAAAACTCCTTAACTAATTAGTCACACACTAATTAGTCTTCCACTCGTGGAACACCTCACTCTCTGGATAATACTTTTTCCTTCACTCGTTCTGCTCCTTGGCACCTTGACACGTGATGTTTGTTTAATATTTCTCATGTTGATTCTAATGTTCTTCTAATTGTACAAATGCTTATCCTCGCATTAATATTTCTTATTAGGGGCATTAGGTTCCAATTTGCCCCAAAGTGCAATAAATGAAAACTCGTTCGATTTCACTCAAACTTTTTGACAAGTTGTATATAAAAAGTGTTTCATCTGGTCCAAGTTTCAGCATCGTAGCATAAATAGGAAGGGAGAAAAAAATATTGAAGAAGGTGTCAAAATTATTCCAAAATGCTCAAAAACGATTATCAATCAAAAGTTTCAACTGAAATCATAGCTATGACTCTTTGCTATCACAATAGCATATATTAAAGAAATATTATAATTAGTTTAATTGGAAAAAATTAGAGTAAAAAAAAAATAATTTTTTTATATTTTTTCCCTTCAATTTATCGGACGATTTGTATGAAACTTATACACCTGACTGCACGCAAGCCTATCTGTAAGGGTGCCAATTTTGGAAAAAATTGGTTGATGTCAACCTCAGCCACAGATTTTAGAACCTTAGACTTTATATTTAGAACTTACACAGTATATGTAGAGTGCATGTCTCTAAATGTTGTTGATAGCTTTTTTCTCTAATTTCATTTATTGATTTTATAATATCAACAAACTTGACATATTTGCATAATTTTTGGGGGGAACTTTGAAAACTTGTATTAGGAAAACTAAAGATGTTTTGGAAATTATCTATCAACATATCCTTTATTATATACTAATGTGTCAGAAAAATGTCAAAGAATAATTATACCTGAAACGTGTGTTTATTTATTCAGACTTGAAAATGGGTAAAAGTCGTTGAAAAAAAAATCTCCCATTCTATTTACGCTGCAGTACTGAAACTTGGGACAATTGCAGCACTTTTCATATACAACTAGACAAAAAATATTGGTTGACATTGAACAACTTTTCCAAAACCAACCTAAACCCCCCTTATACTAATAGTTTTAGTTAGTTTAGTTCATTTATTATGCACCCCATACCCATCTTGTGGGCGGTAGTGGTAAGGGTTACAGAGGCACATTAATGGGCTCTGGGACTGAACCCCACAATTCTTTTAGCTAAGCAAGTTACAATCTTGATGAGCTAGTTACAAAATTCAGTATTAATCGTCACATCAAAAATGGGTTCGAGATCGACCACAAGTACAGTTTCTAAATTAAGCAACTGACATATGAGGAGAGCTAGGTGGAGGCATGTTATACTAATACCAATAGGTTAATACCTTTACTATTTGCTGGTATTATTACTAGAACAGCGTATAATGATACTTCTAGGCCAACCCTTACCATAATGTCTAATGGCAATGTTGGAACCTAGTAGTATAATTATGGTAATGTNTACCCTCCTTCCATAGTATATGGTGATGCCATCAGGGCGAAATGCGGGGAATCCGGGTTTGGACCCCTAAGATGCGAGGTTCTCTCTCCGCTGGGCACTTAGCTGAGACGAGGCTTCTCTTGATGATGTCATTGACCTCGTTGTGTCTTGCATGCCAGCCCTTTGTGCTTCCGCAATGCAACCCATGCAGTCCGTATTGGTCTGCTTCCACCCTGTTGCAAATACACTTGTATTCAGTGTGAATTGGGGCACCAAGGCGGAGGCCACTGCTACACGAAGGGATTCTGGATCTAGGCGCGTGCCCATTGTTGACATGGGTACTGCCAGGAGGAAGTCTCCTGCATGGGGGGCACGCACTGCTCTGAGGCGGGCTTTCTCCTTGTCTGATGTTGCAGCGCTGAGCATAGCATCAGCTACTTTTTCCACTAGAGGGTGGTCCCAGCCGGACTGTTTGTATTGTTTTGTTGGCTCTATAATGGTTGCTGGGCTGCGAGAACACCCCACTGATTTGAACATTCAGTGAAAGCAGGATCGTGTATTCCTGCTGAGTCTCTCAGGGTTGCAGGTAAGATATCTCTGACGAGGTCGTGCGATGCGTGGGAGGAGGAAAGGAAGGCTGGTAGAGCAATTTGGGAGGCTGTGCGGACACCAAGGCCGCCAAGTCTTACAGGAAGGGTTGCTTGCTCCCACTGAGAGTCGTCCAATGGCAGGTTCAGGACTTTCACCAGCATGGACCTCAGAAGGGTGTCATACACATTTAATTTAGGGCTGCTGTAGGATGGAGAAACATCTCAGAAAGTACGTCAACTTAGGGAGAGACAGGCATCTTGTGAGGAGAAAGAGAGCATCATGGGCATCAATCTTGTCAATCCTGTCCAGCATTCTCTTTAGATCAGTGATTTTTGCAGCCAGGACCTCCTCGATTGCCCGTGGGCCAATGGGGCACCCAGAGAGTACAGTCCGGTGGCTCGACAACGAGAATGTCTGGAAGAACATTTTGTATTTGCCAGTGATGTCTTGGTTGCGGGAGATTATTTCACACTTGGATGCATTGAGAATGAGGCCTAGGCTGCTCCCTGCTCCTGGATTTTCCTATATCCTCCAAAATGGTTTCCGGGTTCCAGCGAGAGTGCCATCATCCAGGTACCAGATGTTTAGCTCGCTTGTCAGACTATCAGTGACCTCTTTGATAGCTAGGCAGAAAAGGAGGGGTGCTAAGGGGTCACCTTGTTGGACACCTTCACAGGATTTATTTCATGTTCCCCAAAAGAAGCTTAGAGTCCCCACTGTAGCACGATAGGATGAACTGGTAAGGGACGGAATGGTTGTGTACAGCCCTGAGGACAGCGTCTCGTCTGACTTGATTGAAGCATTTTGAAGTCAAGCTTTACTAGTGCCTTCTGGTCCGGGAGATCAGCATGTAAGCCCGCGCTGCATGTGCTGCAGCTTCACAACCTAGTGGAATCCCAAACCCGAGCTGATGAGTTTCAGCAAGGTGGCTGCTTCCTGGCTGATAGATCTCACTGCAGCCTTAGCTACGAGGCGTCGGAGGGTGTGCCAACGGCAATGGGCCTGATACCCCTATCCTTCTTCTTAGAGCACAGAGTGCTGCTCCAAAAAAGACATATATATATATTATATATTATAATATATATATATATATATATATATATTATATCTATATATATATATATTTTTTTTTTTTTTTGGGGGGGAGGGGTGGTTAGGGACAGTGATAAGGTGTGCAATTACCAGAGAGTGTGGATCAAATGAGCACCAGAGAGCTTACGCCTAAGTGGTGTTAGAGGAAACGTCACAGTGAATTGTCTATTTTTTTTAAATATATATGTCCGTGATGCTAGCTTGGCGATTTGCGGTATTGTGTTATGATCTAGCGGTGGGGGGGGGTCTTGGAGATGTTAATGCCAAATGAATAATGTATTTGTCGATCCTGCTTCTGTTTTATCTGTTTTGATTAAAGCGGAAATGAATAAGAGATAGGCAGTTTCATTCATTCTAATGCTCAATAAGCGATCTTTGTCTAGACCAAAAAACATTGTGTACAAATATGCAATATCTGACTGGACCCAACAATCTTTCTCACAATTTAATAAGTCTTTTACCAGTCCCTGAAACCACTGGGAACAAGTAAACATCTTAGCTGTATTGTATAGTTATGCAAAGAGTGGCAAGGTTGAAGAAATATGAATAGGTATGAATAGGTGTTGGAATGAATGGGTAAAGAAGGATGATACGAATGAGTATAAATAGAGTATGAATAGGTGTGGGTATTGTCACGGGGGTGGGCCGGGGCTCTGCTAGCACTCGGCTGCTAGGGCTCAAAGGGCCGAATACTCAGCCCCTCCGACTCCCGGATTCATCGGAGTCTCCTTGGTCCCACAGGAGAGGACCACCAAGCCCACCTCCGCAGGACTTTGCTTCCACACTAAGGGGGTGCCACTGGCTCACCCTGGAAGCCCTTCAGCCAACACGGGGAAACTGCTGTTAACAATTCCGGCCTAGACCCGTGGAAGAGTGAAGGAAGACTCAGGCTTACCTTATAACAATACCTCCCTGAGTCTTGCCTGCCAGACAAAAAGGCTGCAGGAACTCCTTTCCCCCCTGTCTTCTCTATCTCTTCTTAACAAGTTCGCCAGCTGGTTAGTATATCTGCCCCCAGCGATGCAGTTCAGTGGGTTATTCTATGCTGTTTGTTGCCAG
>WNGS01167121.1:64833-84612 GCA_020271785.1 Procambarus virginalis | reverse complement strand
GTGACCGGCAGTATGTCGTGACCGGCAGTATGTTGTGACCGGCAGTATGTTGTGACCGGCAGTATGTTGTGACCAGCGGTATGTTGTGACCGGCAGTATGTGTGACCGGCAGTATGTTGTGACCGGCAGTATGTTGTGACTGGCAGTATGTTGTGACCCGCAGTATGTTGTGACTGGTAGTATGTTGTGATCCGCAGTATGTTGTGACTGGCAGTATGTTGTGACTGGCAGTATGTTGTGACTGGCAGTATGTTGTGACTGGCAGTATGTTGTGACCGGCAGTATGTTGTGACGGCAGTATGTTGTGACTGGCAGTATGTTGTGACTGGCAGTATGTTGTGACCGGCAGTATGTTGTGACTGGCAGTATGTTGTGACCGGCAGTATGTTGTGACTGGCAGTATGTTGTGACTGGCAGTATGTTGTGACGGCAGTATGTTGTGACTGGCAGTATGTTGTGACTGGCAGTATGTTGTGACCGGCAGTATGTTGTGACTGGCAGTATGTTGTGACTGGCAGTATGTTGTGACCGGCGGTATGTTGTGACGGCAGTATGTTGTGACTGGGAGTATGTTGTGACCGGCAGTATGTTGTGACCGGCAGTATGTTGTGACTGGCAGTATGTTGTGACCGGCAGTATGTTGTGACTGGCAGTATGTTGTGACTGGCAGTATGTTGTGACCGGCGGTATGTTGTGACTGGCAGTATGTTGTGACCAGCAGTATGTTGTGACCGGCGGTATGTGTGACCGGCAGTATGTTGTAACCGGTAGTATGTTATGACTGGCAGTATGTTGTGACTGGCAGTATGTTGTGACCGGCAGTATGTTAATTGTGACCGGCAGCATGTTGTGACTGGCAGTATGTTGTGACCTGCAGTATATTGTGACCCGCAGTATGTTGTGACCGGCAGTATGTTGTGACCGGCAGTATCTTGTGACCGGCAGTATGTTGTGACCGGCAGTATGTTGTGACCTGCAGTATGTTGTGACCGGCAGTATGTTGTGACCGGCAATATGTTGTGACCGGCGGTATGTTGTGACTGGCAGTATGTTGTGACCGGCGGTATGTTGTGACCGGCGGCATGTTGTGACTGGCAGTATGTTTGACCGGCGGTATGTTGTGACTGGCAGTATGTTGTGACCGGCGGTATGTTGTGACCGGCGGTATGTTGTGACTGACAGTACGTTGTGACCGGCGGTATGTTGTGGCCGGCGGTATGTTGTGACCGGCGGTATGTTGTGACCTGCGGTATGTTGTGACTGGCAGTATGTTGTGACCGGCGGTATGTTGTGACTGGCAGTATGTTGTGACCGGCGGTATGTTGTGACCGGCGGTATGTTGTGACTGGCAGTATGTTGTGACCGGCGGTATGTTGTGACTGGCAGTATGTTGTGACTGGCAGTATGTTGTGACCGGCGGTATGTTGTGACCGGCGGTATGTTGTGACTGGCAGTATGTTGTGACCGGCGGTATGTTGTGACCGGCGGTATGTTGTGACTGGCAGTATGTTGTGACCGGCGGTATGTTGTGACTGGCAGTATGTTGTGACTGGCAGTATGTTGTGACCGGCGGTATGTTGTGACCGGCGGTATGTTGTGACCGGCGGTATGTTGTGACCTGCGGTATGTTGTGACCGGCGGTATGTTGTGACCGGCGGTATGTTGTGACCTGCGGTATGTTGTGACCGGCGGTATGCTGTGACTGGAAGTACGTTGTGACCGGCGGTATGTTGTGACCGGCGGTATGCTGTGACCCGCAGTATGTTGTGACTGGCAGTATGTTGTGACTGGAAGTATGTTGTGACCGGCGGTATGTTGTGATTGGCGGTATGTTGTGACTGGCGGTATGTTGTGACCGGCATTATGTTGTGACCGGCGGTATGTTGTGACCGGCGGTATGTTGTGACTGGCAGTATGTTGTGACCGCCAGTATGTTGTGACCAGCAGTATGTTGTGACCGGCGGTATGTTGTGACTGGCGGTATGGTGTGACCGGCAGTATGTTGTGACCGGCGGTATGTTGTGACTGGCAGTATGTTGTGACCGGCAGTATGTTGTGACTGGCAGTATGTTGTGACC
The DNA here is from genome assembly GCA_020271785.1 of Procambarus virginalis. Taxonomy (NCBI): domain Eukaryota; kingdom Metazoa; phylum Arthropoda; class Malacostraca; order Decapoda; family Cambaridae; genus Procambarus; species Procambarus virginalis. The sequence continues at coordinate 82,534 of WNGS01167121.1, read as the reverse complement.
GGCGGTATGTTGTGACTGGCAGTATGTTGTGACCGGCGGTATGTTGTGACTGGCAGTATGTTGTGACCGGCGGTATGTTGTGACCGGCGGTATGTTGTGACCGGCGGTATGTTGTGACTGGCAGTATGTTGTGACCGGCGGTATGTTGTGACTGGCAGTATGTTGTGACCGGCGGTATGTTTGACCTGCAGTATGTTGTGACCGGCGGTATGTTGTGACCGGCAGTATGTTGTGACCGCCGGTATGTTGTGACCTGCGGTATGTTGTGACTGGCAGTATGTTGTGACCGGCGGTATGTTGTGACTGGCAGTATGTTGTGACCGGCGGTATGTTGTGACCGGCGGTATGTTGTGACCGGCGGTATGTTGTGACTGGCAGTATGTTGTGACCGGCGGTATGTTGTGACTGGCAGTATGTTGTGACTGGCAGTATGTTGTGACCGGCGGTATGTTGTGACCGGCGGTATGTTGTGACTGGCAGTATGTTGTGACCGGCGGTATGTTGTGACTGGCAGTATGTTGTGACTGGCAGTATGTTGTGACCGGCGGTATGTTGTGACCTGCGGTATGTTGTGACTGGCAGTATGTTGTGACCGGCGGTATGTTGTGACTGGCAGTATGTTGTGACCGGCGGTATGTTGTGACCGGCGGTATGTTGTGACTGGCAGTATGTTGTGACCGGCGGTATGTTGTGACTGGCAGTATGTTGTGACCAGCAGTATGTTGTGACCGGCAGTATGTTGTGACCAGCAGTATGTTGTGACCAGCAGTATGTTGCGACCGGCAGTATGTTGTGACCAGCAGTATGTTGTGACAAGCTGTATGTTGTGACCAGCGGTATGTTGTGACCAGCGGTATGTTGTGACCGGCAGTATGTCGTGACCGGCAGTATGTTGTGACCGGCAGTATGTTGTGACCGGCAGTATGTTGTGACCAGCGGTATGTTGTGACCGGCAGTATGTTATGACCGGCAGTATGTTGTGACCGGCAGTATGTTGTGACTGGCAGTATGTTGTGACCCGCAGTATGTTGTGACTGGTAGTATGTTGTGATCCGCAGTATGTTGTGACTGGCAGTATGTTGTGACTGGCAGTATGTTGTGACCGGCAGTATGTTGTGACTGGCAGTATGTTGTAACTGGCAGTATGTTGTGACCGGCAGTATGTTGTGACTGGCAGTATCTTGTGACTGGCAGTATGTTGTGACTGGCAGTATGTTGTGACCGGCAGTATGTTGTGACTGGCAGTATGTTGTGACCGGCAGTATGTTGTGACTGGCAGTATCTTGTGACTGGCAGTATGTTGTGACTGGCAGTATGTTGTGACTGGCAGTATGTTGTGACTGGCAGTATGTTGTGACCGGCAGTATGTTGTGACTGGCAGTATGTTGTGACTGGCAGTATGTTGTGACCGGCGGTATGTTGTGACCGGCAGTATGTTGTGACTGGGAGTATGTTGTGACCGGCAGTATGTTGTGACCGGCAGTATGTTGTGACTGGCAGTATGTTGTGACCGGCAGTATGTTGTGACTGGCAGTATGTTGTGACTGGCAGTATGTTGTGACCGGCGGTATGTTGTGACTGGCAGTATGTTGTGACCAGCAGTATGTTGTGACCGGCGGTATGTGTGACCGGCAGTATGTTGTAACCGGTAGTATGTTATGACTGGCAGTATGTTGTGACTGGCAGTATGTTGTGACCGGCAGTATGTTAATTGTGACCGGCAGCATGTTGTGACCTGCAGTATATTGTGACCCGCAGTATGTTGTGACCGGCAGTATGTTGTGACCGGCAGTATCTTGTGACCGGCAGTATGTTGTGACCGGCAGTATGTTGTGACCTGCAGTATGTTGTGACCGGCAGTATGTTGTGACCGGCAATATGTTGTGACCGGCGGTATGTTGTGACTGGCAGTATGTTGTGACCGGCGGTATGTTGTGACCGGCGGTATGTTGTGACTGGCAGTATGTTTTGACCGGCGGTATGTTGTGACTGGCAGTATGTTGTGACCGGCGGTATGTTGTGACCGGCGGTATGTTGTGACTGACAGTACGTTGTGACCGGCGGTATGTTGTGGCCGGCGGTATGTTGTGACCGGCGGTATGTTGTGACCTGCGGTATGTTGTGACTGGCAGTATGTTGTGACCGGCGGTATGTTGTGACTGGCAGTATGTTGTGACCGGCGGTATGTTGTGACCGGCGGTATGTTGTGACTGGCAGTATGTTGTGACCGGCGGTATGTTGTGACTGGCAGTATGTTGTGACTGGCAGTATGTTGTGACCGGCGGTATGTTGTGACCGGCGGTATGTTGTGACTGGCAGTATGTTGTGACCGGCGGTATGTTGTGACCGGCGGTATGTTGTGACTGGCAGTATGTTGTGACCGGCGGTATGTTGTGACTGGCAGTATGTTGTGACTGGCAGTATGTTGTGACCGGCGGTATGTTGTGACCGGCGGTATGTTGTGACCGGCGGTATGTTGTGACCTGCGGTATGTTGTGACCGGCGGTATGTTGTGACCGGCGGTATGTTGTGACCTGCGGTATGTTGTGACCGGCGGTATGCTGTGACTGGAAGTACGTTGTGACCGGCGGTATGTTGTGACCGGCGGTATGCTGTGACCCGTAGTATGTTGTGACTGGCAGTATGTTGTGACTGGAAGTATGTTGTGACCGGCGGTATGTTGTGATTGGCGGTATGTTGTGACTGGCGGTATGTTGTGACCGGCATTATGTTGTGACCGGCGGTATGTTGTGACCGGCGGTATGTTGTGACTGGCAGTATGTTGTGACCGCCAGTATGTTGTGACCAGCAGTATGTTGTGACCGGCGGTATGTTGTGACTGGCGGTATGGTGTGACCGGCAGTATGTTGTGACCGGCGGTATGTTGTGACTGGCAGTATGTTGTGACCGGCAGTATGTTGTGACTGGCAGTATGTTGTGACCGGCGGTATGTTGTGACTGGCAGTATGTTGTGACCGGCGGTATGTTGTGACTGGCAGTATGTTGTGACCGGCGGTATGTTGTGACCGGCGGTATGTTGTGACCGGCGGTATGTTGTGACTGGCAGTATGTTGTGACCGGCGGTATGTTGTGACTGGCAGTATGTTGTGACCGGCGGTATGTTTTGACCTGCAGTATGTTGTGACCGGCGGTATGTTGTGACTGGCAGTATGTTGTGACCGCCGGTATGTTGTGACCGGCGGTATGTTGTGACTGGCAGTATGTTGTGACCGGCGGTATGTTGTGACTGGCAGTATGTTGTGACCGGCGGTATGTTGTGACCGGCGGTATGTTGTGACTGACAATATGTTGTGACCGGCGGTATGTTGTGGCCGGCGGTATGTTGTGACCGGCGGTATGTTGTGACCTGCGGTATGTTGTGACTGGCAGTATGTTGTGACCGGCGGTATGTTGTGACTGGCAGTATGTTGTGACCGGCGGTATGTTGTGACCGGTGGTATGTTGTGACTGGCAGTATGTTGTGACCGGCGGTATGTTGTGACTGGCAGTATGTTGTGACTGGCAGTATGTTGTGACCGGCGGTATGTTGTGACCGGCGGTATGTTGTGACTGGCAGTATGTTGTGACCGGCGGTATGTTGTGGCCGGCGGTATGTTGTGACCGGCGGTATGTTGTGACCTGCGGTATGTTGTGACCGGCGGTATGTTGTGACCGGCGGTATGTTGTGACCGGCGGTATGTTGTGACTGGCAGTATGTTGTGACCGGCGGTATGTTGTGACTGGCAGTATGTTGTGACTGGCAGTATGTTGTGACCGGCGGTATGTTGTGACCGGCGGTATGTTGTGACTGGCTTTATGTTGTGACCGGCGGTATGTTGTGGCCGGCGGTATGTTGTGACCGGCGGTATGTTGTGACCTGCGGTATGTTGTGACCGGCGGTATGTTGTGACCGGCGGTATGTTGTGACCGGCGGTATGTGTGACCGGCAGTATGTTGTGACCTGCAGTATGTTGTGACCTGCAGTATGTTGTGACCTGCAGTATGTTGTGACCTGCAGTATGTTGTGACCGGCAGTATGTTGTGACCGGCAGTATGTTGTGACCCGCAGTATGTTGTGACTGGCAGTATGTTGTGACCCGCAGTATGTTGTGACTGGCAGTATGTTGTGACCAGAGGTATGTTGTGAGCAGCGGTATGTTGTGACCGGCAGTATGTTGTGACCAGAGTATGTTGTGACCAGCGGTATGTTGTGACCGGCAGTATGTTGTGACCGGCAGTATGTTGTGACCAGAGGTATGTTGTGACCAGCGGTATGTTGTGACCAGCAGTATGTTGTGACTGGCAGTATGTTGTGACCCGTAGTATGTTGTGACCGGCAGTATGTTGTGACCGGAAGTATGTTGTGACTGGCAGTATGTTGTGACCGACAGTATGTTGTGACCGGCAGTATGTTGTGACCGGCAGTATGTTGTGATTGGCAGTATGTTGTGACCGGCAGTATGTTGTGACTGGCAGTATGTTGTAACCGGCAGTATGTTATGACCAGCAGTATGTTGTAACCAGCAGTATGTTGTGACCGGCAGTATGTTGTGACCGGCAGTATATTGTGACTGGCAGTATGTTGTGACCAGCAGTATGTTGTGACCGGCAGTATGTTATGACCAGCAGTATGTTGCGACCGGAAGTATGTTGTGACCAGCAGTATGTTGTGACAAGCTGTATGTTGTGACCAGCGGTATGTTGTGACCAGCGGTATGTTGTGACCGGCAGTATGTCGTGACCGGCAGTATGTTGTGACCGGCAGTATGTTGTGACCGGCAGTATGTTGTGACCAGCGGTATGTTGTGACCGGCATTATGTTATGACCGGCATTATGTTGTGACCGGCAGTATGTTGTGACTGGCAGTATGTTGTGACCCGCAGTATGTTGTGACTGGTAGTATGTTGTGATCCGCAGTATGTTGTGACTGGCAGTATGTTGTGACTGGCAGTATGTTGTGACCGGCAGTATGTTGTGACTGGCAGTATGTTGTAACTGGCAGTATGTTGTGACCGGCAGTATGTTGTGACTGGCAGTATCTTGTGACTGGCAGTATGTTGTGACTGGCAGTATGTTGTGACCGTCAGTATGTTGTGACTGGCAGTATGTTGTGACCGGCAGTATGTTGTGACTGGCAGTATCTTGTGACTGGCAGTATGTTGTGACTGGCAGTATGTTGTGACTGGCAGTATGTTGTGACTGGCAGTATGTTGTGACTGGCAGTATGTTGTGACCGGCAGTATGTTGTGACTGGCAGTATGTTGTGACTGGCAGTATGTTGTGACCGGCGGTATGTTGTGACCGGCAGTATGTTGTGACTTGGAGTATATTGTGACCGGCAGTATGTTGTGACCGGCAGTATGTTGTGACTGGCAGTATGTTGTGACCGGCAGTATGTTGTGACCGGCAGTATGTTGTGACCGGCAGTATGTTGTGACCAGCAGTATGTTGTGACCGGCGGTATGTGTGACCGGCAGTATGTTGTAACCGGTAGTATGTTATGACTGGCAGTATGTTGTGACTGGCAGTATGTTGTGACCGGCAGTATGTTAATTGTGACCGGCAGCATGTTGTGACTGGCAGTATGTTGTGACCTGCAGTATATTGTGACCCGCAGTATGTTGTGACCGGCAGTATGTTGTGACCGGCAGTATCTTGTGACCGGCAGTATGTTGTGACCGGCAGTATGTTGTGACCTGCAGTATGTTGTGACCGGCAGTATGTTGTGACCGGCAGTATGTTGTGACCGGCGGTATGTTGTGACTGGCAGTACGTTGTGACCGGCAGTACGTTGTGACCGGCGGTATGTTGTGACCGGCGGTATGTTGTGACTGGCAGTATGTTGTGACCGGCGGTATGTTGTGACTGGCAGTATGTTGTGACCGGCGGTATGTTGTGACCGGCGGTATGTTGTGACTGACAGTACGTTGTGACCGGCGGTATGTTGTGGCCGGCGGTATGTTGTGACCGGCGGTATGTTGTGACCTGCGGTATGTTGTGACTGGCAGTATGTTGTGACCGGCGGTATGTTGTGACTGGCAGTATGTTGTGACCGGCGGTATGTTGTGACCGGCGGTATGTTGTGACTGGCAGTATGTTGTGACCGGCGGTATGTTGTGACTGGCAGTATGTTGTGACTGGCAGTATGTTGTGACCGGCGGTATGTTGTGACCGGCGGTATGTTGTGACTGGCAGTATGTTGTGACCGGCGGTATGTTGTGACCGGCGGTATGTTGTGACTGGCAGTATGTTGTGACCGGCGGTATGTTGTGACTGGCAGTATGTTGTGACTGGCAGTATGTTGTGACCGGCGGTATGTTGTGACCGGCGGTATGTTGTGACCGGCGGTATGTTGTGACCTGCGGTATGTTGTGACCGGCGGTATGTTGTGACCGGCGGTATGTTGTGACCTGCGGTATGTTGTGACCGGCGGTATGCTGTGACTGGAAGTACGTTGTGACCGGCGGTATGTTGTGACCGGCGGTATGCTGTGACGGGCAGTATGTTGTGACTGGCAGTATGTTGTGACTGGAAGTATGTTGTGACCGGCGGTATGTTGTGATTGGCGGTATGTTGTGACTGGCGGTATGTTGTGACCGGCAGTATGTTGTGACCGGCGGTATGTTGTGACCGGCGGTATGTTGTGACTGGCAGTATGTTGTGACCGCCGGTATGTTGTGACCAGCAGTATGTTGTGACCGGCGGTATGTTGTGACTGGCGGTATGGTGTGACCGGCAGTATGTTGTGACCGGCGGTATGTTGTGACTGGCAGTATGTTGTGAGCGGCGGTATGTTGTGACTGGCAGTATGTTGTGACCGGCGGTATGTTGTGACTGGCAGTATGTTGTGACCGGCGGTATGTTGTGACTGGCAGTATGTTGTGACCGGCGGTATGTTGTGACCGGCGGTATGTTGTGACCGGCGGTATGTTGTGACTGGCAGTATGTTGTGACCGGCGGTATGTTTTGACCTGCAGTATGTTGTGACCGGCGGTATGTTGTGACTGACAGTATGTTGTGACCGCGGTATGTTGTGACCGGCGGTATGTTGTGACTGGCAGTATGTTGTGACCGGCGGTATGTTGTGACTGGCAGTATGTTGTGACCGGCGGTATGTTGTGACCGGCGGTATGTTGTGACTGACAGTATGTTGTGACCGGCGGTATGTTGTGGCCGGCGGTATGTTGTGACTGGCGGTATGTTGTGACCTGCGGTATGTTGTGACTGGCAGTATGTTGTGACCGGCGGTATGTTGTGACTGGCAGTATGTTGTGACCGGCGGTATGTTGTGACCGGCGGTATGTTGTGACTGGCAGTATGTTGTGACCGGCGGTATGTTGTGACTGGCAGTATGTTGTGACTGGCAGTATGTTGTGACCGGCGGTATGTTGTGACCGGCGGTATGTTGTGACTGGCAGTATGTTGTGACCGGCGGTATGTTGTGGCCGGCGGTATGTTGTGACCGGCGGTATGTTGTGACCGGCGGTATGTTGTGACCGGCGGTATGTTGTGACCGGCGGTATGTTGTGACCGGCGGTATGTGTGACCGGCAGTATGTTGTGACCTGCAGTATGTTGTGACCTGCAGTATGTTGTGACCTGCAGTATGTTGTGACCTGCAGTATGTTGTGACCGGCAGTATGTTGTGACCGGCAGTATGTTGTGACCCGCAGTATGTTGTGACCCGCAGTATGTTGTGACTGGCAGTATGTTGTGACCAGAGGTATGTTGTGACCAGCGGTATGTTGTGACTGGCAGTATGTTGTGACCAGAGGTATGTTGTGACCAGCGGTATGTTGTGACCGGCAGTATGTTGTGACCGGCAGTATGTTGTGACCGGCAGTATGTTGTGACCAGAGGTATGTTGTGACCAGCGGTATGTTGTGACCGCAGTATGTTGTGACTGGCAGTATGTTTGACCGTAGTATGTTGTGACCGGCAGTATGTTGTGACCGGAAGTATGTTGTGACTGGCAGTATGTTGTGACCGACAGTATGTTGTGACCGGCAGTATGTTGTGACCGGCAGTATGTTGTGACTGGCAGTATGTTGTGACCGGCAGTATGTTGTGACTGGCAGTATGTTGTAACCGGCAGTATGTTATGACCAGCAGTATGTTGTGACCAGCAGTATGTTGTGACCGGCAGTATGTTGTGACCGGCAGTATATTGTGACTGGCAGTATGTTGTGACCAGCCGTATGTTGTGACCGGCAGTATGTTATGACCAGCAGTATGTTGTGACCAGCAGTATGTTGCGACCGGCAGTATGTTGTGACCAGCAGTATGTTGTGACAAGCTGTATGTTGTGACCAGCGGTATGTTGTGACCAGCAGTATGTTGTGACCGGCAGTATGTTGTGACCGGCAGTATGTTGTGACGGCAGTATGTTGTGACCGGCAGTATGTTGTGACCGGCGGTATGTTGTGACCGGCAGTATGTTGTGACCGGCAGTATGTTGTGACCGGCAGTATGTTGTGACTGGCAGTATGTTGTGACCGGCAGTATGTTGTGTGGCAGTATGTTGTGACCGCAGTATGTTGTGACTGGCAGTATGTTGTGACTGGCAGTATGTTGTGACCGGCAGTATGTTGTGACTGGCAGTATGTTGTGACTGGCAGTATGTTGTGACCGGCAGTATGTTGTGACTGGCAGTATGTTGTGACTGGCAGTATGTGTGACTGGCAGTATGTTGTGACCGGCGGTGTTGTGACCGGCAGTATGTTGTGACTGGCAGTATGTTGTGACGGCAGTATGTTGTGACGGCAGTATGTTGTGACGGCAGTATGTTGTGACCGGCGGTATGTTGTGACGGCAGTATGTTGTGACTGGCAGTATGTTGTGACCGGCAGTATGTTGTGACCGGCAGTATGTTGTGACTGGCAGTATGTTGTGACGGCAGTATGTTGTGACTGGCAGTATGTTGTGACCGGCAGTATGTTGTGACCGGCAGTATGTTGTGACTGGCAGTATGTTGTGACGGCAGTATGTTGTGACCGGCAGTATGTTGTGACCGGCAGTATGTTGTGACCGGCAGTATGTTGTGACCGCGTATGTTGTGACCGGCAGTATGTGTGACTGGCAGTATGTTGTGACGGCAGTATGTTGTGACGGCGGTATGTTGTGACTGGCAGTATGTTGTGACCGGCAGTATGTTGTGACCGGCGGTATGTGTGACCGGCAGTATGTTGTAACGGTAGTATGTTGTGACGGCAGTATGTTGTGACTGGCAGTATGTTGTGACCGGCAGTATGTTTGTGACCGGCAGTATGTTGTGACTGCAGTATGTTGTGACGGCAGTATTGTGACCCGCAGTATGTTGTGACGGCAGCAGTATGTTGTGACCGGCAGTATGTTGTGACGGCAGTATGTTGTGACCGGCAGTATGTTGTGACTGCAGTATGTGTGACCGGCAGTATGTTGTGACCGGCAGTATGTTGTGACCGGCGGTATGTTGTGACTGCAGTATGTTGTGACCGGCGGTATGTTGTGACCGGCGGTATGTTGTGACTGGCAGTATGTTGTGACCGGCGGTATGTTGTGACTGGCAGTATGTTGTGACCGGCGGTATGTTGTGACCGGCGGTATGTTGTGACTGGCAGTATGTTGTGACCGGCGGTATGTTGTGGCGGCGGTATGTTTGACCGGCGGTATGTTGTGACCTGCGGTATGTTGTGACTGGCAGTATGTTGTGACCGGCGGTATGTTGTGACTGCAGTATGTTGTGACCGGCGGTATGTTGTGACCGGCGGTATGTTGTGACTGGCAGTATGTTGTGACCGGCGGTATGTTGTGACTGGCAGTATGTTGTGACTGGCAGTATGTTGTGACCGGCGGTATGTTGTGACCGGCGGTATGTTGTGACTGGCAGTATGTTGTGACCGGCGGTATGTTGTGACCGGCGGTATGTTGTGACTGGCAGTATGTTGTGACCGGCGGTATGTTGTGACTGGCAGTATGTTGTGACTGGCAGTATGTTGTGACCGGCGGTATGTTGTGACCGGCGGTATGTTGTGACCGGCGGTATGTTGTGACCTGCGGTATGTTGTGACCGGCGGTATGTTGTGACCGGCGGTATGTTGTGACCTGCGGTATGTTGTGACCGGCGGTATGTTGTGACCGGCGGTATGTTGTGACCGGCGGTATGTTGTGACCGGCAGTATGTTGTGACCTGCAGTATGTTGTGACCTGCAGTATGTTGTGACCTGCAGTATGTTGTGACCTGCAGTATGTTGTGACCGGCAGTATGTTGTGACCGCAGTATGTTGTGACCCGCAGTATGTTGTGACTGGCAGTATGTTGTGACCCGCAGTATGTTGTGACTGGCAGTATGTTGTGACCGGAGGTATGTTGTGACCAGCGGTATGTTGTGACCGGCAGTATGTTGTGACCGGCAGTATGTTGTGACCAGAGGTATGTTGTGACCGGCGGTATGTTGTGACCGGCAGTATGTTGTGACTGGCAGTATGTTGTGACCCGTAGTATGTTGTGACCGGCAGTATGTTGTGACCGGCAGTATGTTGTGACTGGCAGTATGTTGTGACCGGCAGTATGTTGTGACCGGCAGTATGTTGTGACCGGCAGTATGTTGTGACTGGCAGTATGTTGTGACCGGCAGTATGTTGTGACTGGCAGTATGTTGTGACCGGCAGTATGTTGTGACCAGCAGTATGTTGTGACCGGCGGTATGTTGTGACCGGCAGTATGTTGTGACCGGCAGTATGTTGTGACTGGCAGTATGTTGTGACCGGCAGTATGTTGTGACCGGCAGTATGTTGTGACCAGCAGTATGTTGTGACCGGCAGTATGTTGTGACCGCAGTATGTTGTGACAAGCTGTATGTTGTGACCAGCGGTATGTTGTGACCAGCGGTATGTTGTGACCGGCAGTATGTTGTGACCGGCAGTATGTTGTGACCGGCGGTATGTTGTGACCGGCAGTATGTTGTGACCGGCAGTATGTTGTGACCGGCGGTATGTTGTGACCGGCAGTATGTTGTGACCAGCAGTATGTTGTGACCGGCAGTATGTTGTGACCGGCAGTATGTTGTGACCGGCAGTATGTTGTGACCGGCAGTATGTTGTGACCGCAGTATGTTGTGACTGGCAGTATGTTGTGACCGGCAGTATGTTGTGACCGGCAGTATGTTGTGACTGGCAGTATGTTGTGACCGGCAGTATGTTGTGACTGGCAGTATGTTGTGACCGCAGTATGTTGTGACTGGCAGTATGTTGTGACTGGCAGTATGTTGTGACCGGCGGTATGTTGTGACCGGCGGTATGTTGTGACCGGCAGTATGTTGTGACTGGCAGTATGTTGTGACTGGCAGTATGTTGTGACTGGCAGTATGTTGTGACTGGCAGTATGTTGTGACTGGCAGTATGTTGTGACTGGCAGTATGTTGTGACCGGCGGTATGTTGTGACCTGCAGTATGTTGTGACTGGCAGTATGTTGTGACCGGCGGTATGTGTGACCGGCAGTATGTTGTGACCGGCAGTATGTTGTGACCGGCAGTATGTTGTGACCGGCAGTATGTTGTGACCGGCAGTATGTTGTGACTGGCAGTATGTTGTGACCGGCAGTATGTTGTGACCGGCAGTATGTTGTGACCGGCAGTATGTTGTGACTGGCAGTATGTTGTGACCGGCAGTATGTTGTGACCGGCAGTATGTTGTGACTGGCAGTATGTTGTGACTGGCAGTATGTTGTGACCGGCAGTATGTTGTGACTGGCAGTATGTTGTGACCGGCAGTATGTTGTGACCGGCAGTATGTTGTGGGACCGGCAGTATGTTGTGACTGGCAGTATGTTGTGACTGGCAGTATGTTGTGACTGGCAGTATGTTGTGACTGGCAGTATGTTGTGACCGGCAGTATGTTGTGACCGGCAGTATGTTGTGACTGGCAGTATGTTGTGACTGGCAGTATGTTGTGACTGGCAGTATGTTGTGACCGGCAGTATGTTGTGACTGGCAGTATGTTGTGACCGGCAGTATGTTGTGACTGGCAGTATGTTGTGACTGGCAGTATGTTGTGACCGGCAGTATGTTGTGACTGGCAGTATGTTGTGACTGGCAGTATGTTGTGACTGGCATATGTTGTGACTGGCAGTATGTTGTGACTGGCAGTATGTTGTGACTGGCAGTATGTTGTGACTGGCAGTATGTTGTGACTGGCAGTATGTTGTGACTGGCAGTATGTTGTGACTGGCAGTATGTTGTGACTGGCAGTATGTTGTGACTGGCAGTATGTTGTGACTGGCAGTATGTTGTGACCGGCAGTATGTTATGACTGGCAGTATGTTGTGACTGGCAGTATGCTGTGACTGGCAGTATGTTGTGACTGGAAGTATGTTGTGACCGGCAGTATGTTGTGACCCGCAGTATGTTGTGACCCGCAATATGTTGTGACCCGCAGTATGTTGTGACCGGCAGTATGTTGTCACCGGCAGTATGTTGTGACCCGCAGTATGTTGTGACCCGCAGTATGTTGTGACCCGCAGTATGTTGTGACTGGCAGTATGTTGTGACGGCAGTATGTTGTGACCCGCAGTATGTTGTGACTGGCAGTATGTTGTGACCGGCAGTATGTTGTGACTGGCAGTATGTTGTGACTGGCAGTATGTTATGACTGGCAGTATGTTGTGACTGGCGGTATGTTATGACTGGCAGTATGTTGTGACTGGCAGTATGTTGTGACTAGTAGTATGTTGTGACTGGCAGTATGTTGTGACTGGCAGTATGTTGTGACCGGCAGTACGTTGTGACTGGCAGTATGTTGTGACCTTCAGTATGTTGTGACTGGCAGTATGTTGTGACTGGCAGTATGTTGTGACTGGCAGTATGTTGTGACCGGCAGTATGTTGTGACCTGCAGTATGTTGTGACCTGCAGTATGTTGTGACCTGCAGTATGTTGTGACTGGCAGTATGTTGTGACCGGCAGTACGTTGTGACTGGCAGTATGTTGTGACCTGCAGTATGTTTTGACTGGCAGTATGTTGTGACCTGCAGTATGTTGTGACTGGCAGTATGTTGTGACTGGCAGTATGTTGTGACCGGCAGTATGTTGTGACTGGCAGTATGTTGTGACTGGCAGTATGTTGTGACTGGCAGTATGTTGTGACCGGCAGTATGTTGTGACCTGCAGTATGTTGTGACTGGCAGTATGTTGTGACTGGCAGTATGTTGTGACCGGCAGTATGTTGTGACCGGCAGTATGTTGTGACTGGCAGTATGTTGTGACCGGCAGTATGTTGTGACCTGCAGTATGTTGTGACTGGCAGTATGTTGTGACCGGCAGTATGTTGTGACCTGCAGTATGTTGTGACTGGCAGTATTTTGTGACTGGCAGTATGTTGTGACCGGCAGTATGTTGTGACCGGCAGTATGTTGTGACTGGCAGTATGTTGTGACCGGCAGTATGTTGTGACCTGTAGTATGTTGTGACCGGCAGTATGTTATGACCCGCAGTATGGTCACAACCTATTGCCACATAGTGTGACCAGTGTTATAGTGTTACCAGTGTTTTACTGTTCTCAGTAATATTGTGTCACCAGTGCTATAGTGTCACCAGTGTTATATCCTGACCAGTGTTATACTGTGACAAGTGGTATACTGTCCTCTCTTATGTATTCCACTGTGAATTCCTTAAGACTGGCATGTATTACATTTATTTGGGAATAAGATTAGTTATCATACATGGACATGAATATTTCCATACCCAAGTGTTTTTGGTTATAGAAACTGACAGGTCCGCCGGAGACCAAGACTAGATATAGTCAAGATCGCCCAACGGCCGCGTGGGGAAGTGGCTGGAGGAGAGGAAGTGACGGGTGGGAGAGAAAGTGCTAGGACTTAACCCAGCTGCTTGTCGTCTGATCTGTGGCTCGAGAGGTAAGTACTCACAAAGTACACAATACGAAGAACATCAGTAACATCTTGAAGCCTCGCGTTCTAATGATAGGAGGATTGTACATTTGAGATGTTACTATGTACTATGGTAGGTGAGACGTGTTAAACACCAGGCCAGATTGGCCTGGTATTTGCTGATATTGTATAGATAAGAAGACTGATGTGAACAGAGATGGAACTGATTCATTGTGCTGAAGAGGTTGTGCGTAATTACCTAAGTGTAATTACCTAAGTGTAGTTTCAGGATGAGAGCTACGCTCGTGGTGTCCCGTCTTCCCAGCACTCTTTGTCATATAACGCTTTGAAACTACTGACGGTCTTGGCCTCCACCACCTTCTCACCTAACTTGTTCCAACCGTCTACCACTCTATTTGCGAAAGTGAATTTTCTTATACTTCTTTTACATCTGTGTTTAGCTAGTTTAAATCTATGGCCTCTTGTTCTTAAAGTTCCAGGTCTCAGGAAATCTTCCCTATCGATCTGATCAATTCCTGTTACTATTTTGTATATAGTATTATATCACCTCTTATTCTTCTGTCTTCTAGTTTTGGCATATTTAATGCCTCTAACCTCTCCTCGTAGCTCTTACCCTTCAGTTCTGGGAGCCACTTAGTAGCATGTCTTTGCACCTTTTCCAGTTGGTAATGTTCTTCTTAAGATATGGGCACCACACTACCGCTGCATATTCTAGCTTTGGCCTAACAAAAGTCGTGTACAATTTCTTTAGTATATCGCCATCCATGTATTTAAAAGCAATTCTGAAGTTAGAAAGCGTGGCTAGGCTCCTCGCACAATATTCTTTATGTGGTCCTCAGGTGATAGTTTTCTATCTAGAACCACCCCTAGATCTTTTTTTATCAGAAATCTTAAAGATTTCTCACATAATATATAAGTTGTGTGGGGTCTATGTTCTCCTATTCCACATTCCATAACATGACATTTATTAAGCATTAAATTCCATTTGCCAAGTGGTGCTCCATATACCTATTTTGTCCAGTCCATCTTGAAGGGCATGACATTCATCTAGTTTCTTATCCTTCCTATTATCTTAGCATCATCAGCAAACATGTCCATATANTTCATCATGATGCCCCTTGTTACCTAGCAGTAATTAGGTAGCTACCTGGAGTTAGACAGCTGTTACTGGCTGCTTCCTCGGGGTGTGTGTGTGATGAAAAAAAAGGAAAAAATATTAGTTAATAGTTAGTAAGAGTTGATTGATTGACAGTTGAGAGGCGGGCCGAAAGAGCAGAAGTTCACCCCTACAAGGACAACTAGGTGAACACACTCTGGTCCTGGGTCATGGCGTTCACACCTTCACGCTCGATCTCAATCACAAAGTGACATATAGGTGAAATATATATTTTCATTGAAATATTAACGGACCCGTTGATATATATCAATGAGTTTGTTAAGTCTATGAACTAGTTATGTTATGACCGGAGGCATGTCACAACCACTGTCATGTTGTGACCAATATAATTCTGTGAGGAGTGTTATGTTGTGAGCCATATTAAGTAACGACCAAAGTTATGTTGTGATTACAACATAACTTAGTATTGTGACCATTGTTATGACCGGCGGTATGTTGTGACCGGCGGTATGTTGTGACTGGCAGTATGTTGTGACTGGCAGTATGTTGTGACTGGCAGTATGTTGTGACTGGCAGTATGTTGTGAACTGCGGTATGTTGTGACTGGCAGTATGTTATGACCGGCGGTATGTTGTGACTGGCAGTATGTTGTGACCGGCAGTATGTTGTGAACTGCGGTATGTTGTGACCGGCGGTATGTTGTGACTGGCAGTATGTTATGACCGGCGGTATGTTGTGACTGGCAGTATGTTGTGACCAGCGGTATGTTGTAACTGCGGTATGTTGTGAACGGCGGTATGTTGTGACTGGCAGTATGTTATGACCGGCGGTATGTTGTGACTGGCAGTATGTTGTGACCGGCGGTATGTTGTGAACGGCGGTATGTTGTGACTGGCAGTACGTTGTGACCGGCGGTATGTTGTGACCAGCAGTATGTTGTGACCAGCGGTATGTTGTGACCAGCGGTATGTTGTGACCGGCGGTATGCTGTGACTGGAAGTACGTTGTGACCGGCGGTATGTTGTGACCGGCGGTATGCTGTGACCGGCAGTATGTTGTGAATGGCAGTATGTTGTGACTGGAAGTATGTTGTGACCGGCGGTATGTTGTGATTGGCGGTATGTTGTGACTGGCGGTATGTTGTGACCGGCAGTATGTTGTGACCGGCGGTATGTTGTGACGGCGGTATGTTGTGACTGGCAGTATGTTGTGACCGCCGGTATGTTGTGACCAGCAGTATGTTGTGACCGGCGGTATGTTGTGACTGGCGGTATGGTGTGACCGGCAGTATGTTGTGACCGGCGGTATGTGTGACTGGCAGTATGTTGTGACCGGCGTATGTTGTGACTGGCAGTATGTTGTGACCGGCGGTATGTTGTGACTGGCAGTATGTTGTGACCGGCGGTATGTTGTGACTGGCAGTATGTTGTGACCGGCGGTATGTTGTGACCGGCGGTATGTTGTGACCGGCGGTATGTTGTGACTGGCAGTATGTTGTGACCGGCGGTATGTTGTGACTGGCAGTATGTTGTGACCGGCGGTATGTTTTGACCTGCAGTATGTTGTGACCGGCGGTATGTTGTGACTGGCAGTATGTTGTGACCGCGGTATGTTGTGACCGGCGGTATGTTGTGACTGGCAGTATGTTGTGACCGGCGGTATGTTGTGACTGGCAGTATGTTGTGACCGGCGGTATGTTGTGACCGGCGGTATGTTGTGACTGACAGTATGTTGTGACCGGCGGTATGTTGTGGCCGGCGGTATGTTGTGACCGGCGGTATGTTGTGACCTGCGGTATGTTGTGACTGGCAGTATGTTGTGACCGGCGGTATGTTGTGACTGGCAGTATGTTGTGACCGGCGGTATGTTGTGACCGGCGGTATGTTGTGACCGGCGGTATGTTGTGACTGGCAGTATGTTGTGACCGGCGGTATGTTGTGACTGGCAGTATGATGTGACTGGCAGTATGTTGTGACCGGCGGTATGTTGTGACGGCGGTATGTTGTGACTGGCAGTATGTTGTGACCGGCGGTATGTTGTGACTGGCAGTATGTTGTGACTGGCAGTATGTTGTGACCGGCGGTATGTTGTGACCTGCGGTATGTTGTGACTGGCAGTATGTTGTGACCGGCGGTATGTTGTGACTGGCAGTATGTTGTGACCGGCGGTATGTTGTGACCGGCGGTATGTTGTGACTGGCAGTATGTTGTGACCGGCGGTATGTTGTGACTGGCAGTATGTTGTGACCAGCAGTATGTTGTGACCGGCAGTATGTTATGACCAGCAGTATGTTGTGACCAGCAGTATGTTGCGACCGGCAGTATGTTGTGACCAGCAGTATGTTGTGACAAGCTGTATGTTGTGACCAGCGGTATGTTGTGACCAGCGGTATGTTGTGACCGGCAGTATGTCGTGACGGCAGTATGTTGTGACCGGCAGTATGTTGTGACCGGCAGTATGTTGTGACCAGCGGTATGTTGTGACCGCAGTATGTTGTGACCGGCAGTATGTTGTGACCGGCAGTATGTTGTGACTGGCGTATGTTGTGACCGGCAGTATGTTGTGACTGGCAGTATGTTGTGATCCGCAGTATGTTGTGACTGGCAGTATGTTGTGACTGGCAGTATGTTGTGACTGGCAGTATGTTGTGACTGGCAGTATGTTGTGCATGGAGTCCATATCTAGTCATGCATAAGACTA
>WNGS01167121.1:27667-42714 GCA_020271785.1 Procambarus virginalis | reverse complement strand
ACGATAAAGAAGTATCATGGCCATGATATTCGCCCAATAACAATGGTGGCGACAGGTTTTAACAGTGACTAGCCCAAGATTGTGGACGACCCGGTTGGAGCTATCGTAACACTAATAGTAGCAGATTGTCAGATTCCAGGGCGAGGCACCTTTTGTATGGTGTAACCTTCCCTCTACCCAGCAGAGTGTGAGCACTCCAACAAATTCTCCCACTTTTCCTAACTCCACTCTCGAACTGAAGCATGGGGCTACAGTGATCGGTACAACTAAGCCAAAGGGGGAACCTCGTGTGCAAGTGCCCACCTATACCTCCAGAGGCTGGAGTGATGACAGGTAATTAGTACTTGCGGATGGCAAGGTACGGTGTTATACGGAACCGGCCCAGAACTCCTCAAACAGTATGCGCAGAGGTAGGTGAAGTAAGTGCACAGGTTCAAGTGCTCCCCAAGATCCAAACCAGGCTAATGGAAGAAGTCAGGTCTGGACATTGTAGGCTTGCGAGAGTTGGTTCCCCATTTAGCAAGTGTTTCTTGTTCGTATTTAGTATGTTCTCGTTTTTGCCCCTGGGCAAAGTGACCAACATTTGGGAGATGATGGCTCCTGTGAGCATCGTGGAGTGACATCATGACCAGGATATTCCCCCACGAGTGTTGCGGATGGAACAATAATGATGAAGAAGGTGGTACCGGCAACTGTTCAATGAGTGAAGGTTCCCGCCAAGTTGACATCCCCCACCCCCCGTGTACTGGTGGACCTAGATCCAGCATTATATGAACCGTTGGTCGCCCCTGACGTTGGGACAATGGTAATTGGCACCCTGCTTAGAGTGCAGCAGTAACTGTGGAAAATGTGCGGACCTCGCCATCAGTCGCGCCGTAAGTAAGCACTTCCAGACACTTTCTTTTACTTCGAATCATCAGTCTCCTGTATCCAGGTTCGCGTCAGGGAGTCCTTCTCCCTGAAGGACTCCCAGTGCAAGAAATGCCTTCTTCCTTCAGCCGCCAGCGATACCACGACGCAGGGAGATGTTGCCTGTTGGCCCCAGTTCTTCGATCCTCCGCAGAGCCTCATGCTATTGATTAAAATGCATGAGGTAACTGGGCTCTTGACAAGAACTTCAGGCAAGTCATTGTCCAAGATATTAGAAGTCCCTCTGTACCAAGCCTCTCAGTTAAGGCAGTTAGTCGGACAGGACATCCTCGCCACTGCAGTCCATGATCTACATTCGTCCTATGGGCAAAGTGTCACAATATTAATTTGTTTTTTTCCTTTTAGGACCAAACCAAATTCCTTTTTATGGGGAGGTATTACGGACTCGTCGCCCTTGTCAGGGGGGCTAGAGTGGCAGTTCCAGTGCCATCTAAGAGTCCGCACCCATACTCCACGGGAATAGTGCGTA
This sequence comes from Procambarus virginalis, assembly GCA_020271785.1. NCBI lineage: Eukaryota > Metazoa > Arthropoda > Malacostraca > Decapoda > Cambaridae > Procambarus > Procambarus virginalis. The sequence goes on along the minus strand of WNGS01167121.1, from coordinate 41,315 downwards.
ATACGGATAATGTCATCTGGTGGTGGTTATCTAGTACTTGCCAATGGCTAAAGATTCCTGCCTTGGTCAGCCAGAGGGGTCGTTGTGAGTGACCTACGGTGAGGTGACGCATGAAGACCAGCGCCACCTATTGTGTGCTACAGAGCACAATATCAACTCCTCAGTGGGTTAGTGGTGTTTCCTAGTTCACCAGTATCGGCTAGGTCATTGATGACATTTTTGTGTCCACAGAGGTGACGTCAGGGGGCAGTGGTACTGGAGATGGCAGTTTATCTTGGGCAGTCCACAGTCTCCCACAGTGTCCTGGAAACGACCAAGTAAGCCGCCGCCGATGAAGCAGTGTGGTAGCTGCTAGTGCTTTAGTGTTGAAAGAGATTGGCATACCTTTGGGACTGGCTTAGGGGAGACTGATGACAGGAAGTGCCTGTTGAGTAGTGCTCTAGCTGGTCGCTAGAGTGGCTGCCAGGGGATCGCTACTCCTGTATTAGTTTGTGACCCCGCTCAGCATGTGGCTGAGCACTCTGCCAGCAAGTAGCTGGAGAGCGGTTGTTGGGTTACAGGCACCTCATGACACTGTCAGTGGGCTGACCCACGTACAGGTGAACTCGTCGGTGTTCTTCTCAGTAAGGTTGGATACGCTACAGGACAGTGAAGAAATACTGGGGATTGATGAACTCTCACGTGAGTACGTTTGATATCCTGAGCGGAGGATGTACATAGGGGTAGAAAATTCCTATCTGTTCTTATATTATATTATGGTGATGTGTACATATATTACTTAATGGTGGGGAAAGATATTTAACACATTGACGATAGGAACAGTGTTTTGTTTATCCCCTTCTTTTTTTATGCACTACATAGCCACTTTCTTGAAAGCGTTCTACTGACTTAGGGTCGGATACTATATTTTGTTCTACCATCAAAGAACCCGGTTGCGCCCATAGTGGCCGTAACAGCTCCTCATACCCCATCCCTCGTAACTCTGGGACGAGTCTCGTTGCAAACCTCTGAACCTTTTCCAGTTTCTTATATGCTTCTTCAGATGGAACTCCATGATGAGACGGCATACTCTAAGACTGGCCTCAGGTAGGCAGTGAAAAGCCCTAAATTGCCTCCTTACTTAGGTTTCTGAATGATTTTCTAACTTTTGCCAGTGTAGAGTACGCTGCTGTCGTTATCCTAATTATATGTGCATCATGGATAGATTAGGTGTTACGTCCACACCAGGTCTCTTTCTCGTGTCGTCACAAGTATGCAGTTCCCCTTCATGTGTACTGTCCCTTTGGTCTCCTATCTCCAAGTCCCATTCATACTTTACACTTGCTTCACACTCTCGTGGTCACTACACACACTCTCGTGGTCACTACACACACTCTCGTGGTCACTACACACACTCTCGTGGTCACTACACACACTCTCGTGGTCACTACACACACTCTCGTGATCACTACACACACTCTCGTGATCACTACACACTCTCGTGGTCACTACACACACTCTCGTGGTCACTACACACACGCCATGATCCTGCCTGGTACTCTTTTGTGTCCTACTTGACAAAGGTATATATATGTATATCTTTTGTATTATTAGGGAGAGAATAATGAGAAATGGAATATTAATTATATATAACGATAATAAAAAAAACTCATATTGTTCCATTAACAGTTAATATTCCCATAGAATCCTTACTAATCTTCCTTATCTCGGGGAATCTGAGGATAATTATGTGATAATTAAGTATATCTTAAATGTATTGCAACGTTGGATCACTAACTAACATGACTGGGAAGGTGACTTTCTTTGTTATCATTCAAGTTGGATACGAGGCCAAAATTTTCGTCTAAGTTAGTGAGATAAATAAGTACCTGTACCTGTAACTTATGACAGTTTATACAATACTTCTCGACAGTAGATTTTGCTACAATTGTGTAAAATGATCGATAAGGTGGTCAAGTAAAGTGGGTCATCAGGAGCCGATCACGTCATATACACATGTGAAAAATGGCGAACTGGGTCACCATCAAAACTGGTCTGTGAGTCATATCTATACTTTGTCTCGACGACTCAGATGATGTGATGGTGCTAGCCGATCTTTGTCCCCGTTGAGTACACGTGAGAGAGGCAAGGCAGGGCCAATATCTTCCTCGCTGGTTATCCGGGAGTATCAACCAATTTACGTGTAAACCAGACGAGTTTACCTATCTTCGACAGTGGGGATTGAATTACTCCCCAAGGTGAGCCTTGTGTGGGTCCTGTGCCTCACTAAGGGTACACCAGAGGCACGTGGGAAACCCTGCTGTCGGAAGAGGTCGTGTTTCTTAGTAAGAATGCGCAGATGACACAGACACGACAGGTCAGGTGCGGGGGTCGTCGAGGCTGGCGAACCTGTACCTACACGACCAGCGGGTGTCGATGTCGTGGATGGGGATGATCTCCTCGGACGGCTTCTCGCTGCCAGCTCCTCCCGCACCTGCGGCCACACGAGCAGTGGAGAAAATACAGAATTAATTTCTTGACGACCGGAATGTTACAGTTCATATCTACATTTATTGGCTAAAGGCATTACTCAGAATTATTTGTCAGCATTTACCTATCTCTCTTTTTCTTTAATCCCACATTTTTTTGTGTAAAACTTTAAAAAGCAAAAAAATTTTGAATTATTTCTCAACTCAAAAGTCCGGGGTGATGTGTCCATAATTTTTAGTGTTGTGCCCAACACCTGCCCGGGTGCCGTGCCCAACACCTGCCCGGGTGCCGTGCCCAACACCTGCCCGGGGCCGTGCCCAACACCTGCCTGGGTGTTATGCCCAACACCTGCCCGGGTGTTATGCCCAACACCTGCCCGGGTGCCGTGCCCAACACCTGCCCGGGTGTTATGCCCAACACCTGCCCGGGTGTTATGCCCAAACACCTGCCCGGGTGTTATGCCCAACACCTGCCCGGGTGTTATGCCCAACACCTGCCCGGGTGTTATGCCCAACACCAGCCGGGTGTTATGCCCAACACCTGCCCGGGTGTTATGCCCAACACCTGCCCGGGTGCCGTGCCCAACACCTGCCCGGGTGCCGTGCCCAACACCTGCCCGGGTGCCGTGCCCAACACCTGCCTGGGTGTTATGCCCAACACCTGCCCGGGTGTTATGCCCAACACCTGCCCGGGTGTTATGCCCAACACCTGCCTGGGTGGCGTGTCCAACACCTGCCCGGGTGCCGTGCCCAAGACCTGCTCGGGTGCCGTGCCCAACACCTGCCCGGGTGCCGTGCCCAACACCTGCCGGGTGCCGTGCCCAACACCTGCCCAGGTACCGTGCCCAACACCTGCCCGGGTGTTATGCCCAACACCTGCCCGGGTGTTACGCCCAAGACCTGCCGGGTGCCGTGCCCAACACCTGCCCGGGTGTTATGCCCAACACCTGCCCGGGCGCCATGTCCCAACACCTGCCCGGGTGCCGTGCCCAACACCTGCCCGGGTGTTATGCCCAACACCTGCCTTGGTGCCGTGCCCAACACCTGCACGGGTGTTGTGCCCATCACCTGCCCGGGTGCAGTGCCAAACACCTGCCCGGGTGTTGTGCCCAACACCTACCCGGGTGTTATGCCCAACACCTGCCCGGGGTGTTATGCCCAACTCCTGCCCGGGTGTTATGCCCAACACCTGCACGGGTGTTGTGCCCATCACCTGCCCGGGTGCAGTGCCCAACACCTGCCCGGGAGTTAAGCCCAACACCTACCCGGGTGTTATGCCCAACACTGCCCGGGTGTTATGCCCAACACCTGCCCGGGAGTTAAGCCCAACACCTACCCGGGTGTTATGCCCAACTCCTGCCCGGGTGTTATGCCCAACACCTGCACGGGTGTTGTGCCTATCACCTGCCCGGGTGCAGTGCCCAACACCTGCCCGGGTGTTATGCGCAACACCTGACCGGGTGTTATGCCAAACACCTGCCTGGGTGCCGTGTCCAACACCTGCCCGGGTGCCGTGCCCAACACCTGCCCAGGTGCCGTGCCCAAGACCTGCTCGGGTGCCGTGCCCAACACCTGCCCGGGTGTTACGCCCAAGACCTGCCCGGGTGCCGTGCTCAACACCTGCCCGGGTGCCGTGCCCAACACCTGCCCGGGTGCCGTACCCAACACCTGATCGGGTGCCGTGCCCAACACCTGCCAGGGTGTTATGCCCAATACCTATCTGGGTGTTATGCCCAACACCTGCCCGGGTGCCGTGCCCAACAGCTACCCGGGTGTTATGCACAACACCTGTCCAGGTGTTATGCCCAACACCTGCCCAGGTGTTATGCCCAACACCTGCCGGGTGCCGTGCCCAACACCTGCCTGGGTGCCGTGCCCAGCACCTGCCCGGTTGCCGTGTCCAACAACTGCCTGGGTGCCGTGTCCATCACCTGCCCGGGTGTTATGCCTAACACCTGCCTTGGTGCCGTGTCCAACACCTGCCCGGGTGCCGTGTACAACACCTGCCGGGTTGTTATGCCCAACACCTGCCCGGGTGCCGTGTACAACACCTACCCGGGTGTTACGCCCAACACCTGCCTTGGTGCCGTGCCCAACACCTGCCCGGTGTTGTGCCCAACACCTGCCCGGGTGTTAAGCCCAACACCTACCCGGGTGTTACGACCCAACACCTGCCCGGGTGTTGTGCCCAACACCTGCCCGGGTGTTAAGCCCAACACCTACCCGGGTGTTATGCCCAACACATGCCCGGGTTCCTTGCCCAACACCTACCCGGGTGTTATGCCCAACACCTGCCCAGGTGTTATGACCAACACCTGCCTAGGTGCCGTGCCCAACACCTGCACGGGTGTTGTGCCCATCACCTGCCCGGGTGCAGTGCCCAACACCTGCCCGGGTGTTATGCCCAACACATGCCCGGGTGTTATCCCCAACACCTGCCCAGGTGCCGTGCCCAACACCTGCCTGGGTGCCGTGCCCAACACCTTCCTGGGTGCCGTGTCCATCACCTGCCCGGGTGTTATGCCCAACACATGCCATGGTGCCGTGTCCAACACCTGCCCGGGTGCTGTGTGCAACACCTGCTGGGGTGTTATGCCCAACATCTACCCGGGTGTTATGCCCAACACCTGCCCGGGTGTTACACCCAAGACCTGCCCGGGTGCCGTGCTCAACACCTGCCCGGGTGCCGTGCCCAACACCTGCCCGGGTGCCATGCCCAACACCTGCCCGGGTGTTACACCCAAGACCTGCCCGGGTGCCGTGCTCAACACCTGCCCGGGTGCCGTGCCCAACACCTGCCGGGTGCCATGCCCAACACCTGCCCGGGTGTTATGCCCAACACCTGCCCGGGTGCCATGTCCCAACACCTGCCCGAGTGCCGTGCCCAACACCTGCACGGATGTTATGCCCAACACCTGCCTGGGTGCCGTGCCCAACACCTGCACGGGTGTTGTGCCCATCACCTGCCCGGGTGCAGTGCCCAACACCTGTTCGGGTGTTGTGCCCAACACCTGCCCGGGTGCCGTGCCCAACACCTGCCTAGGTGCCATGCCCAACACCTGCCCGGGTGCCGTGCTCAACACCTGCCTGGGTGTTATGCCCAACATATGTCCGGGTGTTATGCCCAACACCTGCCCGGGTGTTATGCCCAATACCTGCCCGGGTGCCGTGCCCAACACCTACCCGGGTGTTATGCCCAACACCTGTCCAGGTGTTATGCCCAACACCTGCTCGGGTGTTATGCCCAACACCTGCCCGGGTGCCGTGCCCAACACCTGCCTGGTTGTTATGCCCAACACCTGCCCGGGTGCCGTGCCCAACACCTGCCCGGGTGCCGTGCCCAAGACCTTCTCGGGTGCCGTGCCCAACACCTGCCCAAGTGTTACGCCCAAGACGATCCCGGGTGCCATGCCCAACACCAGCCCGGTTGCCGTGCCCAACACCTGCCCGGGTGTTATGTCCAATACCTGCACAGAGTAGTAAGGATGACACGCCAGCATCCCTTTTTTTCAGGAAAAAGGGAAGCTGGAATGTCAGGGTATCTAGGTAAATTTGGGAAGAGAACGCTGGATTTTTTTATTAATACATGAGGTACGTCTGCATTAGTGCAGCTACGCTAGACTATATGAAGTGGAGTACAGTGTGTCAGAAATGCTAACTAGGTGATGCTAAAAAATTCCCATCACACAGGATGGTTAGTCATACAGAGGCATGTGGTAGGCAATCTGCACTGGCAGACTTCGGAAGCATTTTGAGGATATCATCAACACAAGAGTGAATAAGGTAGCAGTGGTAATAAAAGTCCCCATCACACAGGATGGTTAGTCATACAGGGCCATATGTTTAGTAGCCTGCACTGGTCAGGGGCTCTAGGTAAACTCTACGGTCAATTTTTTTTTTCAAAATCGCGTATTTTTCAGACCATTTTCAGATAAAGCAATCTTAGAAGTTTGTTAAGAGTTCTTATGGGGAAAATAATTTCCAAGATTTTAGAAGTTTGTTAAGGTTTCTTATGGGGAAAATAATTTCTGATATTTTAGAAGTTTGTTAAGAGTTCTTATGGGGAAAATAATTTCAGAGATCATAGAAGTTTTGTTAAGAAATACAGTAAGTTTTAGTTTTATATGCATTTACGGCTGTTTCACCTGTAAAGACCAAATATTATTCAGAGACCATTTGTGGACCAATTTTCTTCAGAGTCCATTTAAGACCGAAAATTAGTCAGAGAGCAGTTTAAGCTCAAATTTCATCAGAGTCCAGTTTAGGCCCCAAAATTCGTCAGAGTCCAGTTTATACCCAAAAATATTCCAATTAACGACAGAAAATTCGACCAGTTCATGCCAAAATTTATCAGAGTATGGTTGTAGACAGAAATTTGTCAAGAGTTCAGTTTAAGCCTAAAAAATTAACAGAGTCCAGTTTATACCTAAAATTCGTCAGAGTCCACTTTGTACCCGAAAATATTCAGAGTCCAGTTGTTAGCCTAAATTATTCAGAGTCCACTTTGTAAGCAAAAATTCGTCAGAGTCCATTTTATCCCCAAAAATCACCAGAATTCGGTAAAGACCAAAAATTAGCCAGAGTCCAATTTATTCCCGAAAATATTCAGTCTTGTAATCTACGAAAAATAGTCAGAGTCCAGTTCATTACCGAAAATTAGGCAGAGTCCATAGAAGACCAAATTTTAACAGAGTTCCCTAAAGACCGAAAAATAGTCAGAGTCCACTTTTTGACTAAAATAATTCAGAGTTTACTGACACCAGCATTCTTAAAGAGTTCTTATGGAGGAAATTCAAATATTATCAGAGCCCAATTGAGACCTAAAAATATGACAGAGACCATTTCCAGACCCAAATTTGTTAGAGACCGCAATTCGCTACTACTAGCCCAACGTTAGCCCATTTCTAAGCAGTCATTTTTCAGACGTAGGAAATCAAATCAGTTCAGTAAGCAAGTTCTAGCTCCTGTCCCCGCCTTAGTCTCCTGTCTTATATTCAGTAGTAACAGTCTAATCCCCTGAAATTTAAACAGTCATTTCTCAGACATAGTAAATCAAATCAATTCAGTAAGCAAGCTCCAGCTCCTGTCCTCAGCCTTAGTTTATCCCCATAACTTCTTTACTAACAGACTAATTTCCCTAAAATTTATACCTACTGTATTTCAGACGTAGTACAATACGACAATTTAGTTACTGAGCTGCAGCTCTTGTCCCCCTCCCTAGTTCCCTCTCGTATCTTCGTTATTAACCAATCAGTATACCTGAAATTTAAACCCGCCATACTGCTAGCTGAGTAAGTAAAGATATCACATTTACCGAGCTCCAGCTCTTGTCATCCGCCTTAGCTCTATCTCATATCTTCGATAATAACCCATCAATTCTCCTGAAATCTAAACCCGCTGTATTTCAGACATAGTAAATAAGAACCAAATAATTACCGAGCTCCAGCTCATGTTCCCCACCTTAGTTCGCTCCTTTAAATTCACTACTATTGTTACTAACCCGACTACATCGTTGGAGAGTGGAGTAGTGACGTCAGCGCCATCTGTGAGTCTGCTCCCTAAACCCCACTAAATGGATGACGCCATCTGGTGGTGGCAGTATGATACCTGCAAGAGACTCCAGATTCCTGCCTTGGTCAGCCCGAAGAGTCGCTGTTGCTGACCTCTGGTGAGGTGGCGCCTAGAAAATCAACGCCATCTATTGTGGGAGGAGTTGTATGTTTATGTCAGAGTCCGTAAGTGGTATTTCCTAGTGTCCCCAGTACTGGCCAGTTTACTGATGACGTGTCTGTATCCACAGAGGCGATGTAGGGCTGTGGTGGTACGAAGACAGGCAGTCTATCCAGGGCAGCCAATTATCTCCCTACTCCATTCTGCTTTACGTGAGCAGTGAGCCGCTGCCGAAGAGGAACCGAGTAGTATCTGCTGTCTGCCTGTGAAGTGGCAGTGACAGAATTTGGTGTATCCCGGTACTGGCTAGAGGAAGAGACGACCGACAGTAAGGTGCTACGGAGGAGTGTAACTAGCTAGTTGCAAGAAGCTCCTGCCAGGGGTTAGTTACCCTTGTATTTGTTCGTGAAGAGGCCCAGCAGCGTGAGGCTGATGTTCTCTGTCAGCACCAGCCTGGAGAGTGATTGTGGGTGTTCACAAGGAGCACCAAGTGAGACTGTAGATAGGCTGGCACATGGCTAGGGTAGACTTGATGGTGTTTCCCAGTACTGGTTGAGGACGGTAATGTGTGTTGAGGAAACACGGTAGTTGACAAGGCTGCATTTTATGAGCATCGAGGAGCGTTTAGTGTCCTATGAGAGCGACACATGTGTATATATCAGTGTAGTAATACTTCGTTTATGATTCTATTTAAGGTGATGGGAAAGTGATAATATGTGAATATATTGATAATTCATGAAATGTTGTATTCCTTTCAACTCTTCCCCCCCCCCCCCCTTGTGTTTTACTTGCGTTACCAAGCTCACTCCTTGAAAGCCACTACAGACTTGGGGTCGGATACTAGAACTTTGGTTCCTCCAAAAAAGAACCCGGTTGCGACCCATAGTGGCCGTAACAACTATCAGTCCAAATCCCTAGAGATTTAAACCCCAACTACATTTTCAGACCCCCCCCCCCCCCCGGTAAGTAAATCAAAAGAAAATTACCGAGTTCCGACTCTTGTTCTCCACCTTGGTTCAATGTTCATCAAAATTATTTCGGATAAAGTCCCTCTCCAGTCAATCAAAGTAAACATCATATCCTTTAATACCCTTTTTGTACTCAGCAATGTAAATAATCACCAACGTACTGATATTCACACGGTCACATCTCGCCTACTTTCATTACCCTTTGTTTACCCAAGTAAGCAATAATCACACGGTCAAAAATCACACCTTACCCTTTCCCTCCCTTCTCAACCCTTACCCAACTTACCTTACCCCCCTTACCTTCCCCAACGCCCTTTCACCCTTCATCTTGTCGATTATGCAGTGTTGTTCAGATAAGTTTTAAAGGTAAAGTGTCTAAGAAAATATATTTTAACAGTGTAAGTTTGATACGAAAAGCTGAACTAGTTAGATTTGGAGAGAAATTTTATGACTGAATATGTCTTAGAGAACAGCATTGATGAACGAAAGTGAGTTAGAGATTACCTTTGATGACACTGAAAATAGCTTTGGTGACTTGGAGAACAACTTTGATGACTTAGATTAACTTTTGATAGCTCTGAGAATAACTTTGATGACACTGAGAATAACTTCAATGTCTTAGAGAACAACTTTTGATGACTTAGAGAATAACTTTAATGAACGAAAGTGAGTTAGAGCTTACCATTGATGTCTCTGAGAATACCTTTTGAAGACTAAGAATATCTTTGATGACTCTGGGAATACCTTTGATGAACGAAGATATCTTACAGAACAACTTTGATAGCTCTGAGAATAACTTTTTATGTTTTGGAGAATAACTTTCATGAACGAAGATGTCTTGGAAAGTTTCTCTGAAGGAAGGTGACTCTGAGAATAACTTTGATGTCTTAGAGAACAACTTTGATGAGCGAAAGTGAATTGGAGATTACATTTGATGACTCTGAGAATAACTTTTTATGTCTTGGATAATAACTTTTGATATCTTAGAAGAACTATTGAGGACCTGAGAATACCCTTTGATGACTCTGAGAACATCTTTAATGACTTGGAGAACAACTGTGATGTCTTAAAGAGTAACTTGATGGAAGAAGGAGAGTTTCTTTGATGAACGAAGGTGTCTTAGAGAACAACATTGATGAACGAAGGTGTCTTAGAGAACAACATTGATGAACGAAGGTGTCTTAGAGAACAACATTGATGAACGAAGGTGAGTTAGAGAACAACATTGATGACACTGAGAATAACTTATGTCCTAGAGAACAACATTGATGTCTTAGAATAACTTTGATGAACGAAGATGTCCGAGATTAACTTTTTGTTAGCTCTGAGATTAACCTTTGTGGACATGAGTAGTATTTTGACGTTTTTGAGTGTCTTTGATGTCTTGAAGAGTAACTTTGGTGTCTTAGAGAGCGTCTTTGAGTGCATTATTAATGTCTTTGATTGTGTCTTTTGATGTATCGAAGAGTGTCTTTGACTATATTTCTTACTTAACGACATATATTTTTAGTTACGAAAGTGCTGAAAGAAGTTACATTTGACTATTTTTTAGCGAAGTGAAAGGTTACTTTAGTTAAGAACAGTGTTGGAAAGAGTCTACACTTGATTATTTCAGTTGATTGACGATGGATAAAGTAAGTTATGCATAGTATTGGAAAGTTTCCTTTGACAATTTTTTAGCTAAGAGAAAGGTCATTTTAGTTAATTAAGGATGGTGCTGAAAGAGGTTAACCCTGACTATTTTTCGGTGATTGGATAATAAGTTTAGTTGAGAAATGACGAAAGTGACTATATGTTTTTAGTTGATTGGGGAATGATTTTAGGTAAGGAACATTAAGAAAAGAATGTTTTGGTACATTTGATTTTAAGAATTTGTAAGAGAATACGGTGAACTAGAGAACATATGGGGAACATGACAAAAGAACACAGAAAACATGTAAGTAAAGGTGATTGAACACAGTGAACATGCAGGAAATATGAGCTTACAGAGAACATGATAAGGAGTATAGGGAGTACAAAGAATGAACACTGAATATGTGAAGAAACATGCTAAGAACACTGAACATGAAAACATGATAAAAGAATACAGTGAGCATTCGGGGAAAATGAAAAAACATAGAAAAATGAAGAAAACTGGTGAAAAATATGAACTGACCATGCTGTGAACATTTGCAGAACATGAAGTGAACACAAACATGGAAGAGAATGCGAAGAACACAGTGAATATAGAGAAAATTAACAAATACAGTAGGATTATTGAAGGTTTGGGACGAGTTTGAAAATGGGAGAGATGAATGTGGAGTAAGGGATGAGAAGGTAAGGGGGAGTAGGAGTGAGGCGAGATGAAGGGTGAAAGGGCGTTGGGGAAGGTAAGGGGGTAAGGTAAGTTGGGTAAGGGTTAGAAGGGAGGGAAAGGGTAAGGTAATTTTTGACCGTGTGATTATTGCTTACTTGGGTAAACAAAGGGTAATGCAAGTAGGCGAGATGTGACCGTGTGAATATCAGTACGTTGGTGATTATTTACATTGCCGGTACAAAATGTATTAAAGGATATGATGTTTACTTTGATAGACTGGAGAGGGACTTTATCTGAAATAATTTTGATGAACATTGAACTAAGTGGAGAACATGAGTTGGAACTCGGTAATTTTCTTTGATTTATTTACCGAGGGGGTCTGAAAAATGCAGTTGGGGGTTTAAATCTCTGGGGATTTTGGACTGATAGTAGTGAATTTAAAGGAGCGAACTAAGGTGGGGGACATGAGCTGGAGCTCGGTAGTTATTTGGTTCTTATATACTATGTCTGAAGTACAGTAGGTTTAGATTTCGGGAGAATTGATGGTTATTAATTATGAAATAATGAAGATATGAGATAGAGCTAAAGCGGATGACAAGAGCTGGAACTCGGTAATGTGATATCTTTACTTACTCGGCTAGAAATATGGCGGGTTTAAATTTCAGGTATACTGATTGGTTAATAACGAAGATACGAGAGGGAACTAGGGAGGGGACAAGAGCTAGAGCTCGGTAACTAAATTGTCATATTGCACTACGTCTGAAATACAGTAGGTATAAATTTTATGGAAATTAGTCTGTTAGTAAAGAAGTTATGGGGATAAACTAAGGCTGAGTACAGGAGCTGGAGCTTGCTTACTGAATTGATTTGATTTACTATGTCTGAGAAATGACTGTCTAAATTTCAGGGGATTGGACTGTTAGTACTGAATATACGACAGGGGACTAAGGTAGGGACAGGAGCTAGAATTTGCTTACCGACTGAATTTTATTTACTACGTCAGAAAAATGACTGTTTAGAAATGGGCTAATATTTGGCTGTTAGTAGCGAAATGCGGTCTGTAACAAATTTTGGTCTGGAAATGGTCTCTGTCATATTCTTGGGTCTCAATTGGACTCCGATAATATTTGAATGTCCTCCATAAGAACTCTTGAAAAATGCTGGTGTCAGTAAACCCTGAATTATTTTAGTCTAAAAGTGGACTCTGGACTATTTTTCGGACTTTAGGGGAGTCTGTTAAATTTGGTCTTCTATGGACTCTGCCTAATTTTTGGTAATGAACTAGACTAATTTTTGTAGATTACAGGACTCTGAATATTTTTGGGAACAAACTGGACTCTGGCTAATTTTTGGTCTTTACCGAACTTTGGCGATTTTTGGGGATAAAATGTACTCTGTTAATTTGGATCTTTTATTGCACTCTGACGAATTTGCTTACAAAGTGGACTCTGAATAATTTAGGTTAACAACTGGACTCTGAATATTTCTGGGTACAAAGTGGAGCCCGGGTGCCGTGCCCAACACCTGCCCGGGTGCCGTGCCCAACACCTGCCCGGGTGCCGTGCCCCCAACTGTTACAGAACAAAGGCGCTAAAGAGTAAAGTATTGACAACAGACTCCTGAAACATGTGCACATAACAGTTAGCAGCTCGGGCGCCTTTACACCTCCTGAATATATAATGAGAAATGCTTTGAAACATTTGTTGTTAAAAAGCAAAGGACACACACACCACACACACACACACACACACACACACACACACACACACACACACACACACACACACACACACACACACTCATTTGTGTGTGTGTGTGTGTGTGTGATATTAGAAAGAACTTTTTTAGTGTCAGAGTGGTTGACAAATGAAATGCATTAGGAAGTAATGTGGTGGAGGCTGACTCCATACACAGTTTCAAGTGTAGATATGATAGAGCCCAATAGGCTCAGGAACCCGTTCACCTGTTGATTGACGGTTGAGAGGCGGGACCGAAGAGCCAGAGCTCAACCCCCGCAAGCACAACTAGGCGAGTACAACTAGGTGAGTACACATTTATTTATTTATTTATTATAAATATACAAGGTACAATGGGATTGTGAGGATACATAGGATAGTAATTACAATCTTGTAAAGCCACTAGTACGCACAGCGTTTCGGGCAGGTCGTTAATCTAAGGAAATTTCAAGTAGGAAATACTTGCAAAATTTATAAAATGATAAGTTACATAGCAAGAAAAAAAATAAA
>WNGS01167121.1:4722-16246 GCA_020271785.1 Procambarus virginalis | reverse complement strand
TACTGGAAGATGATAGGACCATCTATCGACACACCAGAATAATATCTTTGATATACTCCAGGTCAACTAATGTAACACACTAAGAATTAAGGGGACCCTCAGTCTTTGGATCTCACTCCCTAGTGATTTGAAAAGCTGTCAAACTTTTGCCTCATTAAAACAAAACAAAAATTACCTAATTTCAGCTTCGTAATTTCCCTACACTGATCTTTAAATTTGCTCTGTATCTGGTGTTACCCAATCTCCCAATCATTTATGTACTTAACCCAAACAAACTTATCATTGTGTTCATTGCTGTCATCTTTTATGTGCTAGCCATAGGCTGTATTGTGCCTACTAATTTTTTTTAAACATGCACCAGCTGTCAGTACAATCAGTCTGAGCTACCTATTTGCATTAATATACCTACACTTTTTCTCTTATCTTTTAGATTACACACTCTCGTGGTCACTACACACTCTCGTGGTCACTACACACTCTCGTGGTCACTACACACACTCTCGTGGTCACTACACACACTCTCGTGGTCACTACACACACTCTCGTGGTCACTACACACACTCTCGTGGTCACTACACACTCTCGTGGTCACTACACTCTCTCGTGGTCACTACACACACTCTCGTGGTCACTACACACACTCTCGTGGTCACTACACACACTCTCGTGGTCACTACACACACTCTCCTGGTCACTACACACACTCTCCTGGTCACTACACTCTCTCGTGGTCACTACACACACTCTCGTGGTCACTACACACACTCTCCTGGTCACAACCACACTCTCGTGGTCACTACACACTCTCGTGGTCACTACACACACTCTCGTGGTCACTACACACTCTCGTGGTCACTACACACACTCTCGTGGTCACTACACACACTCTCGTGGTCACTACACACACTCTCGTGGTCACTACACTCTCTCGTGGTCACTACACACACACTCTCGTGTCACTACACACACCTCTTGGTCACTACACACACTCTCGTGGTCACTACACACACTCTCGTGGTCACTACACACACTCTCGTGGTCACTACACACACTCTCGTGGTCACTACACACTCTCGTGGTCACTATACACACTCTCGTGGTCACTACACACACTCTCGTGGTCACTACACACACTCTCGTGGTCACTACACACACTCTCCTGGTCACTACACACACTCTCGTGGTCACTACACACACTCTCGTGGTCACTACACACACTCTCGTGGTCACTACACACTCTCGTGGTCACTACACACTCTCGTGGTCACTACACACTCTCGTGGTCACTACACACTCTCGTGGTCACTACACACTCTCGTGGTCACTACACACTCTCGTGGTCACAACACACTCTCGTGGTCACTACACTCTCGTGGTCACTACACACTCTCGTGGTCACTACACACTCTCGTGGTCACTACACACTCTCGTGGTCACTACACACACTCTCGTGGTCACTACACACTCTCGTGGTCACCACACCTCTCGTGGTACACACACTCTCGTGGTCACTACACACACTCTCGTGGTCACTACACACTCTCGTGGTCACTACACACACTCTCGTGGTCACTACACACACTCTCGTGGTCACTACACACTCTCGTGGTCACTACACACTCTCGTGGTCACTACACACACTCTCGTGGTCACTACACACTCTCGTGGTCACTACACACACTCTCGTGGTCACAACACACACTCTCGTGGTCACTACACACACTCTCGTGGTCACTACACACACTCTCGTGGTCACTACACACTCTCGTGGTCACTACACACTCTCGTGGTCACTACACACTCTCGTGGTCACTACACACTCTCGTGGTCACTACACACACTCTCGTGGTCACTACACACACTCTCGTGGTCACTACACACTCTCGTGGTCACTACACACTCTCGTGGTCACTACACACACTCTCGTGGTCACTATACACACACTCGTGGTCACTACACACACTCTCGTGGTCACTACACACTCTCGTGGTCACTACACACACTCTCGTGGTCACTACACACACTCTGTGGTCACTACACACACTCTCGTGGTCACTACACACACTCTCGTGGTCACTACACACACTCTCGTGGTCACTACACACACTCTCGTGGTCACTACACACACTCTCGTGGTCACTACACACACTCTCGTGGTCACTACACACTCTCGTGGTCACTACACACACTCTCGTGGTCACTACACACTCTCGTGGTCACTACACACACTCTGGTCACTACACACACTCTCGTGGTCACTACACACTCTCGTGGTCACTACACACACTCTCGTGGTCACTACACACTCTCGTGGTCACTACACACTCTCGTGGTCACTACACACACTCTCGTGGTCACTACACACACTCGTGGTCACTACACACCTCTCGTGGTCACTACACACTCTCGTGGTCACTACACACTCTCGTGGTCACTACACACTCTCGTGGTCACTACACACTCTCGTGGTCACTACACACACTCTCGGGTCACTACACACACTCTCGTGGTCACTACACACACTCTCGTGGTCACTACACACTCTCGTGGTCACTACACACTCTCGTGGTCACTACACACTCTCGTGGTCACTACACACACTCTCGTGGTCACTACACACACTCTCGTGGTCACTACACACACTCTCGTGGTCACTACACACACTCTCTGGTCACAACACACACTCTCGTGGTCACTACACACACTCTCGTGGTCACTACACACTCTCGTGGTCACTACACACTCTCGTGGTCACTACACACTCTCGTGGTCACTACACACACTCTCGTGGTCACAACACACACTCTCGTGGTCACTACACACACTCTCGTGGTCACTACACACACTCTCTGGTCAAACACAACTCTCGTGGTCACTACACACACTCTCGTGGTCACTACACAAACTCTCGTGGTCACTACACACTCTCTTTGGTCACTACACACACCCTCGTGGTCACTACACACACTCTCTGGTCACTACACACACTCTCTGGTCACTACACTCTCTCGTGGTCACTACACACACTCTCGTGGTCACTACACACACTCTCGTGGTCTCTACACACACTCTCGTGGTCACTACACACACTCTCGTGGTCACTACACACTCTCGTGGTCACTACACACTCTCGTGGTCACTACACACACTCTCGTGGTCACTACACACACTCTCGTGGTCACTACACACTCTCGTGATCACTTCACACACTCTCGTGATCGCTACACACACTCTCGTGGTCACTACACACTCTCGTGGTCACTACACACTCTCGTGGTCACTACACACTCTCGTGGTCACTACACACACTCTCGTGGTCACTACACACACTCTCGTGGTCACTACACACACTCTCGTGGTCACTACACACACTCTCGTGGTCACTACACTCTCTCGTGGTCACTACACTCACTCTCGTGGTCACTACACACACTCTCGTGGTCACTACACACACTCTCGTGGTCACTACACACACTCTCCTGGTCACAACACACACTCTCCTGGTCACTACACTCTCTCGTGGTCACTACACACACTCTCGTGGTCACTACACACACTCTCCTGGTCACAACACACTCTCGTGGTCACTGTACACACTCTCGTGGTCACTACACA
Organism: Procambarus virginalis; assembly: GCA_020271785.1. Lineage (NCBI taxonomy): Eukaryota > Metazoa > Arthropoda > Malacostraca > Decapoda > Cambaridae > Procambarus > Procambarus virginalis. The sequence continues at coordinate 12,631 of WNGS01167121.1, read as the reverse complement.
CACTCTCGTGGTCACTACACACTCTCGTGGTCACTACACACACTCTCGTGGTCACTACACACACTCTCGTGGTCACTACACACACTCTCGTGGCCACTACACTCTCTCGTGGTCACTACACACACTCTCGTGGTCACTACACACACTCTCGTGGTCACTACACACACTCTCCTGGTCACTACACACACTCTCGTGGTCACTACACACACTCTCGTGGTCACTACACTCTCTCGTGGTCACTATACACACTCTCGTGGTCACTACACACACTCTCGTGGTCACTACACACACTCTCGTGGTCACTACACACACTCTCCTGGTCACTACACACACTCTCGTGGTCACTACACACACTCTCGTGGTCACTACACACACTCTCGTGGTCACTACACACTCTCGTGGTCACTACGCACTCTCGTGGTCACTACACACTCTCGTGGTCACTACACACTCTCGTGGTCACTACACACTCTCGTGGTCACTACACACTCTCGTGGTCACAACACACATTCTCGTGGTCACTACGCACTCTCGTGGTCACTACACACTCTCGTGGTCACTACACACTCTCGTGGTCACTACACACTCTCGTGGTCACTACACACACTTTCGTGGTCACTACACACTCTCGTGGTCACTACACACTCTCTCGTGGTCACTACACACACTCTCGTGGTCACTACACACTCTCGTGGTCACTACACACACTCTCTTGGTCACTACACACACTCTCGTGGTCACTACACACACTCTCGTGGTCACTACACACTCTCGTGGTCACTACACACTCTCGTGGTCACTACACACTCTCGTGGTCACTACACACACTCTCGTGGTCACAACACACACTCTGGTGGTCACTACACACACTCTCGTGGTCACTACACACACTCTGGTGGTCACTACACACACTCTCGTGGTCACTACACACTCTCGTGGTCACTACACACACTCTCGTGGTCACTACACACTCTCGTGGTCACTACACACACTCTCGTGGTCACTACACACTCTCGTGGTCACTACACACTCTCGTGGTCACTACACACTCTCGTGGTCACTACACACACTCTCGTGGTCACTACACACACACTCTCGTGGTCACTACACACACTCTCGTGGTCACTACACACTCTCTGGTGGTCACTACACACACTCTCGTGGTCACTACACACACTCTCGTGGTCACTACACACACTCTCGTGGTCACTACACACACTCTCGTGGTCACTACACACACTCTCGTGGTCACTACACACACTCTCGTGGTCACTACACACACTCTCGTGGTCACTACACACTCTCGTGGTCACTACACACTCTCGTGGTCACTACACACACTCTCGTGGTCACTACACACTCTCGTGGTCACTACACACACTCTCGTGGTCACTACACACACTCTCGTGGTCACTACACACTCTCGTGGTCACTACACACACTCTCGTGGTCACTACACACTCTCGTGGTCACTACACACTCTCGTGGTCACTACACCACTCTCGTGGTCACTACACACACTCGTGGTCACTACACACTCTCGTGGTCACTACACACTCTCGTGGTCACTACACACTCTCGTGGTCACTACACACACTCTGTGGTCACTACACACTCTCGTGGTCACTACACACACTCTCGTGGTCACTACACACACTCTCGTGGTCACTACACACACTCTCGTGGTCACTACACACACTCTCGTGGTCACTACACACACTCTCGTGGTCACTACACACACTCTCGTGGTCACTACACACACTCTCGTGGTCACTACACACTCTCGTGGTCACTACACACACTCTCGTGGTCACTAACACACTCTCGTGGTCACTACACACACTCTCGTGGTCACTACACACACTCTCGTGGTCACTACACACTCTCGTGGTCACTACACACACTCTCGTGGTCACTACACACTCTCGTGGTCACTACACACTCTCGTGGTCACTACACACACTCTCGTGGTCACTACACACTCTCGTGGTCACTACACACACTCTCGTGGTCACTACACACACTCTCGTGGTCACTACACACTCTCGTGGTCACTACACACACTCTCGTGGTCACTACACACACTCTCGTGGTCACTACACACACTCTCGTGGTCACTACACACTCTCGTGGTCACTACACACACTCTCGTGGTCACTACACACTCTCGTGGTCACTACACACACTCTCGTGGTCACTACACACTCTCGTGGTCACTACACACACTCTCGTGGTCACTACACACACTCTCGTGGTCACTACACACACTCTCGTGGTCACTACACACACTCTCGTGGTCACTACACACTCTCGTGGTCACTACACACTCTCGTGGTCACTACACACACTCTCGTGGTCACTACACACACTCTCGTGGTCACTACACACTCTCGTGGTCACTACACACTCTCGTGGTCACTACACACTCTCGTGGTCACTACACACTCTCGTGGTCACTACACACACTCTCGTGGTCACTACACACTCTCGTGGTCACTACACACTCTCGTGGTCACTACACACTCTCGTGGTCACTACACACACTCTCGTGGTCACTACACACACTCTCGTGGTCACTACACACACTCTCGTGGTCACTACACACTCTCGTGGTCACTACACACACTCTCGTGGTCACTACACACTCTCGTGGTCACTACACACACTCTCGTGGTCACTACACACTCTCGTGGTCACTACACACACTCTCGTGGTCACTACACACACTCTCGTGGTCACTACACACACTCTCGTGGTCACTACACACTCTCGTGGTCACTACACACACTCTCGTGGTCACTACACACACTCTCGTGGTCACTACACACACTCTCGTGGTCACTACACACTCTCGTGGTCACTACACACTCTCGTGGTCACTACACACACTCTCGTGGTCACTACACACACTCTCGTGGTCACTACACACTCTCGTGGTCACTACACACTCTCGTGGTCACTACACACACTCTCGTGGTCACTACACACACTCTCGTGGTCACTACACACTCTCGTGGTCACTACACACTCTCGTGGTCACTACACACTCTCGTGGTCACTACACACTCTCGTGGTCACTACACACACTCTCGTGGTCACTACACACCTCTCGTGGTCACTACACACTCTCGTGGTCACTACACACTCTCGTGGTCACTACACACACTCTCGTGGTCACTACACACACTCTCGTGGTCACTACACACACTCTCGTGGTCACTACACACTCTCGTGGTCACTACACACACTCTCGTGGTCACTACACACACTCTCGTGGTCACTACACACTCTCGTGGTCACTACACACACTCTCGTGGTCACTACACACACTCTCGTGGTCACTACACACACTCTCGTGGTCACTACACACACTCTCGTGGTCACTACACACACTCTCGTGGTCACTACACACTCTCGTGGTCACTACACACACTCTCGTGGTCACTACACACTCTCGTGGTCACTACACACACTCTCGTGGTCACTACACACACTCTCGTGGTCACTACACACTCTCGTGGTCACTACACACACTCTCGTGGTCACTACACACACTCTCGTGGTCACTACACACTCTCGTGGTCACTACACACACTCTCGTGGTCACTACACACACTCTCGTGGTCACTACACACTCTCGTGGTCACTACACACACTCTCGTGGTCACTACACACTCTCGTGGTCACTACACACTCTCGTGGTCACTACACACACTCTCGTGGTCACTACACACTCTCGTGGTCACTACACACTCTCGTGGTCACTACACACACTCTCGTGGTCACTACACACTCTCGTGGTCACTACACACACTCTCGTGGTCACTACACACACTCTCGTGGTCACTACACACTCTCGTGGTCACTACACACTCTCGTGGTCACTACACACTCTCGTGGTCACTACACACTCTCGTGGTCACTACACACTCTCGTGGTCACTACACACACTCTCGTGGTCACTACACACTCTCGTGGTCACTACACACACTCTCGTGGTCACTACACACACTCTCGTGGTCACTACACACTCTCGTGGTCACTACACACACTCTCGTGGTCACTACACACACTCTCGTGGTCACTACACACACTCTCGTGGTCACTACACACACTCTCGTGGTCACTACACACTCTCGTGGTCACTACACACACTCTCGTGGTCACTACACACACTCTCGTGGTCACTACACACTCTCGTGGTCACTACACACACTCTCGTGGTCACTACACACTCTCGTGGTCACTACACACTCTCGTGGTCACTACACACACTCTCGTGGTCACTACACACACTCTCGTGGTCACTACACACTCTCGTGGTCACTACACACTCTCGTGGTCACTACACACACTCTCGTGGTCACTACACACACTCTCGTGGTCACTACACACACTCTCGTGGTCACTACACACACTCTCGTGGTCACTACACACACTCTCGTGGTCACTACACACTCTCGTGGTCACTACACACACTCTCGTGGTCACTACACACTCTCGTGGTCACTACACACACTCTCGTGGTCACTACACACACTCTCGTGGTCCTACACACACTCTCGTGGTCACTACACACTCTCGTGGTCACTACACACACTCTCGTGGTCACTACACACACTCTCGTGGTCACTACACACACTCTCGTGGTCACTAACACACTCTCGTGGTCACTACACACACTCTCGTGGTCACTACACACACTCTCGTGGTCACTACACACACTCTCGTGGTCACTACACACACTCTCGTGGTCACTACACACACTCTCGTGGTCACTACACACACTCTCGTGGTCACTACACACACTCTCGTGGTCACTACACACTCTCGTGGTCACTACACACACTCTCGTGGTCACTACACACACTCTCGTGGTCACTACACACTCTCGTGATCACTACGCACTCTCGTGGTCACTACACACTCTCGTGGTCACTACACACTCTCGTGGTCACTACACACACTCTCGTGGTCACTACACACTCTCTCGTGGTCACTACACACTCTCGTGGTCACTACACACTCTCGTGGTCACTACACACACTCTCGTGGTCACTACACACACTCTCGTGGTCACTACACACACTCTCGTGGTCACTGTACACACTCTCGTGGTCACTACACACACTCTCGTGGTCACTACACACTCTCGTGGTCACTACACACACTCTCGTGGTCACTACACACTCTCGTGGTCACTACACACACTCTCGTGGTCACTACACACACTCTCGTGGTCACTACACACACTCTCGTGGTCACTACACACTCTCGTGGTCACTACACACACTCTCGTGGTCACTACACACACTCTCGTGGTCACTACACACTCTCGTGGTCACTACACACTCTCGTGGTCACTACACACTCTCGTGGTCACTACACACTCTCGTGGTCACTACACACACTCTCGTGGTCACTACACACACTCTCGTGGTCACTACACACTCTCGTGGTCACTACTCACTCTCGTGGTCACTACACACTCTCGTGGTCACTACACACACTCTCGTGGTCACTACACACTCTCGTGGTCACTACACCCGCTCTCGTGGTCACTACACACACTCTCGTGGTCACTACACACTCTCTCGTGGTCGCTACACACTCTCGTGGTCACTACACACTCTCTCGTGGTCACTACACACACTCTCGTGGTCACTACACACACTCTCGTGGTCACTACACACACTCTCGTGGTCACTACACTCACTCTCGTGGTCACTACACACTCTCGTGGTCACTATACACACTCTCGTGGTCACTACACACACTCTCGTGGTCACTACACACTCTCGTGATCACTACGCACTCTCGTGGTCACTACACACTCTCGTGGTCACTACACACTCTCGTGGTCACTACACACACTCTCGTGGTCACTACACACTCTCTCGTGGTCACTACACACTCTCGTGGTCACTACACACTCTCGTGGTCACTACACACACTCTCGTGGTCACTACACACACTCTCGTGGTCACTACACACACTCTCGTGGTCACTGTACACACTCTCGTGGTCACTACACACACTCTCGTGGTCACTACACACTCTCGTGGTCACTACACACACTCTCGTGGTCACTACACACTCTCGTGGTCACTACACACACTCTCGTGGTCACTACACACACTCTCGTGGTCACTACACACACTCTCGTGGTCACTACACACTCTCGTGGTCATTACACACACTCTCGTGGTCACTACACACACTCTCGTGGTCACTACACACACTCTCGTGGTCACTACACACTCTCGTGGTCACTACACACACTCTCGTGGTCACTACACACACTCTCGTGGTCACTACACACACTCTCGTGGTCACTACACACACTCTCGTGGTCACTACACACTCTCGTGGTCACTACACACACTCTCGTGGTCACTACACACACTCTCGTGGTCACTACACTCTCTCGTGGTCATTACACACTCTCGTGGTCACTACGCACTCTCGTGGTCACTACACACTCTTGTGGTCACTACACACACTCTCGTGGTCACTACACACTCTCTCGTGGTCACTACACACACTCGTGGTCACTACACACTCTCGTGGTCACTACACACACACTCTCGTGGTCACTACACACACTCTCGTGGTCACTACACACACTCTCGTGGTCACTACACACTCTCGTGGTCACTACACACACTCTCGTGGTCACTACACACACTCTCGTGGTCACTACACACTCTCGTGGTCACTACACACACTCCCGTGGTCACTACACACTCTCGTGGTCACTACACACACTCTCGTGGTTACTACACACTCTCGTGGTCACTACACACACTCTCGTGGTCACTACACACACTCTCGTGGTCACTACACACACTCTCGTCGTCACTACACACACTCTCGTGGTCACTATACACACTCTCGTGGTCACTACACACTCTCGTGGTCACTATACACACTCTTGTGGTCACTACACACACTCTCGTGGTCACTACACCCGCTCTCGTGGTCACTACACACACTCCCGTGGTCACTACACCCGCTCTCGTGGTCACTACACACACTCCCGTGGTCACTACACCCGCTCTCGTGGTCACTACACCCGCTCTTGTGGTCACTACACACACTCTCGTGGTCACTACACCCGCTCTCGTGGTCACTACACACACTCTCGTGGTCACTACACCCGCTCTCGTGGTCACTACACACACTCCCGTGGTCACTACACCCGCTCTCGTGGTCACTACACACACTCCCGTGGTCACTACACCCGCTCTCGTGGTCACTACACCCGCTCTTGTGGTCACTACACACACTCTCGTGGTCACTACACCCGCTCTCGTGGTCACTACACACACTCTCGTGGTCACTATACACTCTTGTAGTCACTACACACACTCTCGTGGTCACTACACCCGCTCTCGTGGTCACTACACCCGCTCTCGTGGGCACTACACACACTCGTGGTCACTACACCCGCTCTCGTGGTCACTACACACTCTCGTGGTCACTACACACACTCTCGTGGTCACTACACACACTCTCGTGGTCACTACACCCGCTCTCGTGGTCACTACACACACTCCCGTGGTCACTACACCCGCTCTCGTGGTCACTACACACACTCCCGTGGTCACTACACCCGCTCTCGTGGTCACTACACCCGCTCTCGTGGTCACTACACACACTCTTGTGGTCACTACACACACACTCTCGTGGTCACTACACACTCTCGTGGTCACTACACACACTCTCGTGGTCACTACACACACTCTCGTGGTCACTACACACTCTCGTGGTCACTACACACTCTCGTGGTCACTACACCCGCTCTCGTGGTCACTACACCCGCTCTCGTTACTGTAAACTACGCCATGATCCTGCCTGGTACTCTTTTGTGTCCTACTTGACAAAGGTATATATATGTATATCTTTT
>WNGS01167120.1:54433-112692 GCA_020271785.1 Procambarus virginalis | reverse complement strand
CGTGTACTCACCTATTTGTGCTTGCGTGTGTTGACTTTGGCTCTTTGTTCCCGCCTCTCAACTGTCAATCAACTGGTGTACAGGTTCCTGAGCCTACTGGGCTCTATCATATCTACATTTGAAACTGTGTATGGAGTCAGCCTCCACCACATTACAGCCTAATGCATTCCATCCGTTACTACTCTGACACTGAAAAAGTTCCTTCTAACGTCCCTGTGGCTCATGTGGGTACTAAGTTTCCACCTGTGTTCCCTTGTTCGCGTACCACCAGTGTTGAATAGTTTATCCTTGTCTACCCGGTCGATTCCCCCATAGGATTTTGTAGGTAGTGATCATGTCTCCCCTTACTCTTCTGTCTTCCAGTGTCGTAAGGTGCATCCGCAGCCTTTCCTCGTAACTCATGCCTCTTAGTTCTGGGACTAGTCTAGTGACATATCTTTGAACTTTTTCCAGCTTCGTCTTGTGCTTGACAAGGTACGGGCTCCATGCTGGGGCCGCATACTCCAGGACTGGTCTACATATGTGGTATACAAGATTCTAAATGATTCCTTACACAGGTTCCTGAAGGCTGTTCTGATGTTAGCCAGAACATATGCATATGTTAGCTCGCATATGCCACAGACGTAATTCTTTTTATGTGGGCTTCAGGAGACAGGTTTGGTGTCATATCAACTCCAAGATCTTTCTCTCTGTCCGTTTCATTAAGTACTTCATCTCCTATTCTGAATCCTGTGTCTAGCCTCCTGTTTCTACCGCCTAGTTTCATTACTTTGCATTTACTCGGTTTGAACTTTAGGAGCCATTTGTTGGACCATTCATTCAGTCTGTCTAGGTCATCTTGTAGCTTCCTACTATCATCCTCTGTTTCAATCCTCCTCATAATTTTTGCATCATCAGCAAACATTGAGAGAAACAAGTCTATACCCTCTGGGAGATCATTTATATATATCAGAAACATTATAGGTCCAAGGACAGACCCTGCGGGACTCCACTTGTAACGTCTCCCCAATCTGAGACCTCACCCCTCACACTGACTCGTTGTCTCTTGTTGCTTAGGTATTCCTTTATCCAATGGAGTGCCTTCATTTTCACTCCAGCCTGCATCTCCAGCTTTTACACTAGCCTCTTGTGCGGTACTGTACCAAAGGCTTTCTAGCAATCGAAAAATTATGCAGTCTGCCCACCCTTCTTTTTCTTGCCTGATTTTTGTTGCCTGGTCGTAGAATTCAAGTAACCCTGTGAGGTTACTTGAATTCTAGTTCTAGCCTGTAGTTCAGTGCCTCCTGTCTATCCCCATTCTTGTATATTGGGACTACATTAGCAGCTTTCCAAATTTCTGGCGGTTCCCCTGTTGCCAGTGATTTGTTATACACTATGGAGAGTGGCAGGCACAGTTCTGCTCCTTCCTTTAGTATCCAAGGGGAGATTCCATCTGGGCCTATAGCCTTTGTCACATCCAACTCTAGTAAACTCTTCCTTACTTCCCTGCTGGTAATCTCAAACTCTTCCAGTGGTTCCAGTGGTGAGCGTGCATGCTTGTGCCACAAAAGCCCCTTAAGTGTCAACCTCTGCCCGGATGAGCCACTTTGAAATTTTAAATGTACATAGGATATACTGAACAAAAATCTGATAATATTTTACCTCACTCTGTACACCTGAATAATTGACCAGAGAGGGGTACCTACCAGTCAGCCTTCACAACTAGATGAATAAGAACGATGTATGGATGATGGGGTGCCGTCGTCGCCTCCCACGTGGTGATTCACTAAGTTCCAGTAGATTGATGATGGTGGTTCTTCTCTATCTAACACAAAGCTCTGGAGTTAGTCACTGTATCGTTGTGACTGTTGTGTTACTGTTCACTAATATACTGTACCACTATTCACTGTAGATCCCTAGGCACCAATATGTAAACAAAAAGCCTCGTGGCCCTCCCACGTGGCCTGTGTTGGAGATTGTTCACTGTTTTACACCAAGTTCTAGTGATAGCACAGTACTTTTTTTCTTTCCTATTCGCGGTTATACACTTAGTGATACCCTAGATCTGTGATCTGACCCTGTATCCCTAATAAACCCGAGAATATTGAAGATATTCGTAGAGCGTGACCTTCCCGCTACCCTCCTGCTGGTGTGTGCGTGTGTGTGTGTGTGCGAGTGTGTGCTCTCCTACTTGTGCCTGCGGGGGTTGAGCTTTGGCTCTTTCTGGAGCCGATTAGGCTCTGTCAAGAGCCAGAGCACACGACCTTTACCTATAGCATCAGCCTCAAGAACTGAGGTGTGGGTAGCCAGCGTCGAGGGTCTCGGGCTCCCCCTTTCCCCTCCTGGGGAGGGGGGGAAAACCTGCGCAGACAGCGGCGCGGCGACGTGTGACATCATACTAGTTTGTTTGTTTTCTGTTTGGGAGTTCTATCCACTAGTTCGGCTTTTGGTAGCAATTTTAACCAGAATAGGGGGATTGTTTTGAGGCGCTTCCCTTTCTGCGTGCCTGTTCCAGTCGATGGCAGACATAGAATACTTCCAATCACACGGGGGTTTCTATAGGCCATTGCTCCCCTTGCCTCTCTGAAGGGGCCCGGTTCTGGCCGTGGTCCCTGGTAGGCCTAAGAACTCCATACACATGACTGATGCCAAAGTCTGACATTAGCATATCAGCCTGGGAAAGCTCCGGGGAGCCGACAGGGCTCCCCCCAGAAAATACCAATTTCCTCACACTGATTAAAATGGGGGGGTTGGGTACTTGGATCCACCACATGATTGATACAGACAAAAAGGGGGGAGGAGGTTCCTTTCCACCAACACACACCTCAGGGGAACCACTGGCACAAGGGAACACACACAACGGTTTAGGCCTCTACAAACTGGGACTTAAGGTCATTACTCCATTCCACTCCTCTTGGGTCACTACAAAGGTCATGGGTTTTAACAATACACTACTCTGACCACAATACACAAATGGATGTACAAAGTAAATGTGGATATCCCCCTGTGACACACAGCTGAGCACATGTACGTATCTTACACGGCAGTTTACGGGACCCCATCTGGGTAAACCCATGCGTGCTTTGGCCGGTTGGGTCAAGCTACCACAAAATTGTTTAACATTTAAAACTTACCACAATAGTTTATAAGACATTGTTTTATGACATTTCTTTGCCTAACTCCCAGGCCCTTTTTGTATCAGTAAACAATTCTGTCAGTAAACAACCTTAAGTTTGAGGAAATTTTCTTTGACTAACGGTAGTTCAGGTATTCTACCATTTGTCGGTTGGGAGTTAGACAAGATTATTTGTGTGCATAGGCATCTATCCCTATGCTAGTGGCAGCTCATGTATATATGTGTATATATATATATATATATATATATATATATATATATATATATATATATATATATATATATATATATATATATATATATGTCGTACCTAGTAGCCAGAACGCACTTCTCGGCCTACTATGCATGGCCCGATTTGCCTAATAAGCCAAGTTTTCCTGAATTAATATATTTTCTCATATTTTTTCTTATGAAATGATAAAGCTACGTATTTCATTATGTATGAGGTCAGTTTTTTTTTATTGGAGTTAAAATTAACGTAGATATATGACCAAACCTAACCAACCCTACCTAACCTAACCTAACCTATCTTTATAGGTTAGGTTAGGTTAGGTAGCGGAAAAAGTTAGGTTAGGTTAGGTTAGGTAGGTTAGGTAGTCGAAAAACAATTAATTCATGAAAACTTGGCTTATTAGGCAAATCGGGCCTTGCATAGTAGGCTGAGAAGTGCGTTCTGGCTACTAGGTACGACATATATATATATATATATATATATATATATATATATATATATATATATATATATATATATATATATATATATATATATATATATTAGGGGTACCACCTCTGGTGCAATTGCAGGGACCCACATCCTCGAAGAAGAAAACAAAGAGCATTCAGAGAAGATCTTGTGGATTCTCACTGAATACTTTATTCTTTTCTTCTCCTACCACCCCTATTATTTTTTTGTATGTTTTGTTTTATTTTATTGCAATGCTACAGTTTACAGAGAACACACACACACACACAAATATATAACAATTAAACAATCAGCATTCGAAGACCTCGTCCAGCTCCTCGGAGGTTGGGTGCGTATATAGGATATAGCTATATATATATATATATATATATATATATATATATATATATATATATATATATATATATATATATATATATATATATATATATTCAGTCTAGGGAGAATTTTACCTAGGCTACAACTGTGGCCAATTGCACTGACTATTTTGAGGTTATTTTGCTAGTAGACGTCACTAATTCTCGGGCTCTTATGTTGTTTTCAGAATTTAATTTATTTATATACAATGTGTGACCACTGTGAAGTGGTGGCCAAATTTACTTATGTCAGGTGCTTTGTGATAACCATGTGCTTATATTTGAATGTGTGACATTCTTAAAGTTTATGTGTAGCCAGGGGGAAGTTAAATTTGTATTGAATGCTAGGATATCTACAGGTTTATTGTTGACAGCCACCTGCAAGGTAAAGTTTTGGTTTCATGATCTTTTGTTCATCCAGCAAGGGCAAGTTAAGGAAAAGTCAGTGTGTGATTCCCACTTGTGTTTGGTTTCAAAGGTCTGAGTGCCCTTACCCCCCCCCCCCCCCCCCCTCCTCTTTTGTTTACCATGGCTACCCCTGCTACCCCGAACCCCAGAGTAGACTTTTCAGGTTTTGTCTCGATTGACATAAGTGGAGACACGTCGGGTACTCCCCTGGAGTATACTGGTGATGAGAGCGATTTGTCAGTGATAACCCTTAGCCTGAGTGATGGGGGTGAAAGACATAGGTTATCTACCCCTAGGAAGGTTAGCCATGTAGGGCAAAGCAGTGTAGGACCTGCATACCAGGGGGCCACCATGAAGATGTCAACTGGAAATCAAGCCCAGACAAGTGTCCGGACATCGGGGACCTTACCCACTAAGGAGGATAGAGTACCCTGCCATCACTGCAAGGCAAGTAGTATACCAGCAAAAGTCCCTTGTAATACGAACCCTTTCTTGGTACCACGTGGTAACCCTTATGGGCTACAGTTCATAATCCATCCAGATGTTCCTAGGTTACACACAGGAGAACTACCCAGGAACCCACTAGCCCAAAACAGAGATATTGAGGACTGGTTGATTGATGCACAAATTGCTCTCGGTACAGTGACAAGTGAGGAACTAAAAATTAAATTAGCCTGAAAGGCTCTCCTTTACCACACACCTTGAGGTGTGTGAACACAACAAAAGATTCCAGGAGGTCTTCACAATAGAATAAGGAGAAGCCCCTGTACTAAATGAGGAGGAGGCAAAGCAAGCAACCTTGGAGGAATTTGACCTCACCAGTGATGAGGTCAAAAGGTGTCTGTTCGAGCTGGATGTGATAAAGGCTGTTGGGTCTGACAGAATCTCACCATGGATACTAAAGGAAGGTGCAGAAGCACTAAGTGTGCCACTCTCTATGGTGTATAACAAGTCACTGGAAACAGGAGACCTACCAGAAAGTTGGAAGACAGCTAACGTAGTCCCAATATACAAGAAGGGTGACAGGCAAGAGGCACTGAACTACAGGCCAGTTTCCCTAACTTGTATGCCATGCAAGGTGATGGAGAAGATCGTGAGGAAAAGGCTCGTAGAGCATCTGGAGGGAAATAACTTACGCACCACAAACATGGGTTCAGAGATGGTAAATCGTGCCTCACAGGTTTACTAGAATTCTATGACCAGGCAACAAAAATTTGGCAGGAAAGGGAAGGGTGGGCCGACTGCATTTTCCTGGACTGCCATAATGCCTTTGACACAGTACCCCATAAAAGGCTGTTAAAAAAGTTGGAGCAACAGGCAGGAGTAAAAAAATAGGTGCTGCAGTGGATAAGGGAGTACTTAAAGAACAGGAAACAGTGAGTAGCAGTGAGGGGGGAGACATCAGAGTGGTGAGATGTCACCAGCGGAGTCCCACAGGGTTCAGTACTTGGACCCATCCTGTTTCTAATATGTGTAGACGATCTTCCGGAGGGTATAGACTCATTCCTCTCAATGTTTGCTGATGATGCAAAAATTATGAGAAGAATCAAGACGGATGGAGAGAGACAGAGACTACAGGATGACCTGGACAAACTGGAGGAATGATCTAGAAAATGGCTGCTAAAGTTCAACTCAGGAAAGTGAAAAGTAATGAAATTTGGCAAAGGGAGCAGAAGGCTGAATGCAAGGTACCATCTGGGAGGTGAAACCCTGCAAGAGTCAAATAGAGAGAAAGATCTGGGGGTTGATATCACACCGAACCTGTCCCCAGAGGCCCACATCAAAAGGATATCATCAGCGGCATATGCTAGACTGGCCAACATAAGAACTGACTTTAGAAACTTGTGTAAGGAATCGTTCAGGACCCTGTTTACCACTTATGTCAGACCAATCTTGGAATATGCAGCACCAGCCTGTAGTCCATAACTAGTTAAAACACAAGACAAAGTTAGAGAAGATTCAGCAGTATGCCACCAGACTCGTCCAAGAACTGAGAGGAATGAGCTACGAAGAAAGGCTAAATGAGCTGAACCTCATGTCCCTGGAAAACAGAAGAGTAAGGGGAGACATAATAACCACCTACAAAATTCTCAGGGGAATTGACAGGGTGGACAAAGACAAACTCTTCAGCCAGATCTACCCAGATGAGCCACAGAGATGTTACAAAGAATTTTTTCAGTGTCAGAGTAGTTAATAAATGGAATGCTCTAGGAAGTGATGTGGTGGAGGCTGACTCCATACACAGTTTCATATGTAGATATGATAGAGCCCAGTAGGCTCAGGAATCTGTACACCAATTGATTGACAGTTGAGAGGCAGGACCAAAGAGACAAAGCTCAACCCCCGCAGCACAATTAGGTGAGTACACGAAATCCAGTAATTCCATGAGCAGTTTTCGGAATGCCCTTACGTGGGAAGATTTTGAGAACGCAGTCAGAGACCGGTTTAAGGTGGAGGTAACACTGTCAGAAGCTCATGAATATGTATTCAGTATGAAATTAAAACCAGTAGAAACAATTAAAGATTTTGGGTGTACTGTCCCTGCATGTGTGAACAGGTTAAGCAGGAATTAAGGTATACCCAGATACGTTAGAATTGTTAAAAAAAACAGCATTGAATGTAATGAAACGCTATTTTCAGGGTGAGCACCGGAGGCTCCCTGGAGCTTATCGGGCTAATGTATGTTATATTAGACCGGGACATTAGCTAAGGAGTTCAGACCTACCTGGGACAAGCGCCAGAACCTGGCCCCTTTAGAGAGGTTTCAGGGAGCAATGGCCCTGGAAAAAACCCTTGTAGTTGGGGTTTTCCTTATCTGCCATCGACCGGGGTTAGGCACCCAGAAAGGTAGGCATAACAGAACAAACCCCACAGGTAAAAAACTAACACAAAAAAATGAACAGAGAGTTAGAAACTCCCTGCAATTCCAAGGAAACAAGCAAACATCAAACTTTACTGCCGCACCAATCGTCCGCGCAGCCCTCCCCGCCCTGGACCTACCGCGTCGGCTGCCTAGCATCAGTTCAGAAGCTAAGCTTCAACCAACGCGAAAAAACCGCTGACCGGTGGGAGGGAGGGTTGCCAGGGAGCCTCTGGGGCTCACCCAGAAAATGGCATTTCATTACATTCAACGCTGGTTTTCTGTGGGGAGCCCCTACGGCTCCCTGGAGCTTCATACCCAAAGAGAAGGAAAAGAAAGGGCTGACTCGGGAGGCGGCCGCCACAAACTTCGCAACGCGAAGCAGAGACAACAGGCTGCAACCTGCGACCCAACGCAACAAGAACGCACAGGAGCAGACGCGCATAAAGAATGGGCGGCCAAGAACCTGTGCAACCCTCAAATCCCTGCGAACAAAATGAGCCCTAGACGTCAGCAACACAGCAGCAAAAGCTGCAAACGTCCGAACAGCATGGACGCAAGGACATCGCAGGTTGAAAGACTTAAAAACTTTGCAGACAACCTGGAAGACCCGAGCCCTGAAACAGGGAATGAGGGGAACCGGATCAACCCAAAGAGCATCCCCAGACACGGTAGGCAGGTAACAAAAAAAAAAACGCAACCGGACAACACAGGACGCACCCCTGGCCAAACCAATCAAGCATCAATAACCCAAGAACCCCTCCGGAAAGCAGCCGTCTCGATCGTCGCCAGAAGGACGCAGAAAGGCTGCAAATATACAAACCTACCACCAGTACCAAAGAGTAGAAACCTGAACCGAAGGGGCTACCACAAACTGAGGAGAAGATAAGAGGGCACCCTGATCAAGGACCAGGACGGCGCAGGCGACGCACGAGCAGGCCAGAGGTGAAACAAAACACGAGAAAGCGTACGAAACGGGGCAGATGTGACGTCCACCCCGAACGCAAACCAGAGCGGCTCTGCCAGCGCCGCACAAAATGAGGCAACAGTAAGAAACATCAAATAACTGTAGTCCTGAAAACCCAAGAAAAGACAAAACAACCCAATGCAAAAGAGAAGACAACCTACGAAGAACAAGAAAAAGGTGCATAGAAATACCAGGAACGTCATACTGTCGCCGAGACGAAGCTCACAGGTAGAACACCGTTAACAAAGCCACCTGATCACCAGAGAGATGGTGATACCCGCATCAAAATACCAGGCGCGAAGAGCCGAGGAGAAGGGTGAACCAGTCACGTACAGGATCGGTCCGACCTGCCGAAAGAGGCGGAGCCGCGGGAAAATGCCCTGGGTTCGGACACCTATCAAGCAGCATCTGAAAATAAAGCTGGGCCGGCCACCAAGGGACCATGAGGACTACTCTCCTTGGGAATGGGCTCCAACCGAGCCAGAACCCGAAGCAACAGCTGGACCAAGAGAAGAGGAACAGGTACCCCCACCTCGACCAGTCCTGCCGAAAGACATCCACTGTGAACGCCTCGCAGGCGGGTAAGGGCGCCACATAGAATGGGCGACGCCTAGACCACGCCTACTCAAAGACGTCCATGGCAAGGAGTCTATACATCCAGCAGAGCCAACGAAACGAGTCTGCGATGACTGGCTAATCCGCGAACAGACGAATGAACCGAGACAGGCTGTCCGCCAAAACGTAGGACACACCCCGGACATGAACCTCACGGTTAGCCAAACCCCGAGAATCCAGCAAACGAGCCACTCGAAGGAACCCCAAAGGTCAAACACCTAAGAGAAACCCTGTGGTTCCGGCAAAGAACCGCCAGAGAACAGTCCGAATGGAGCTGAATAGTAGAGCACCAAGTGACCCAAACACTCCGGAGCGCAAGCCAAACAGCCACGAACTCCCAAACCGTGCTGTGAGCCCAACGGACGGACAGACCCCACCATCCCCAGCCAACCTGGTGAGCACTGGTCACAAAGCCCCAGCCAAGAGATGACCCATCCGTGAACACATTGAGCGAAGGCATGGGGAGGTGCCAAGGCACGGAACCCCGAAAACCCCAAAGAGGAAGCTGGTGATGCAGCACCAACTCAAGATCCCCGGAGGAACAAACCCAACGATTGCAAGAGAGGCGGAAGGGGTTGTCTCCGAAGGAACCAAACAGACGCCGAAGCCAAACCCGACCCCGTGGGCAGACCAGCACGTCGAAGTTCAGACTCCCTCACAACTGCTCGAGCAACCACCAAGCAGCCCGGGACCTCCCTCATGAACAGCCGAAGGCGGGACCACAGCAACAGCAACACTTCTGGAGGGAAAGACAAGGAGCGGCCCAAGAGCCCTAAACAAGACCCAGCAAGGTCCGAACCCGGGATGGAAACAGATGGAACGGCCTCCAGATCACCAGGAAACCAAACCCGGCGATCTGGAAAGAACCACACCCCTGGCGAACAGACAAGCGGACCGACTGGGAGCCCACGCCAGCCAATCGTCGAGGTAGGCCAGACACCAAATCCCAAGTAGACTCAGACAGGGCACCAAGATCCGGTAAAGATGCGCAAATACACCAAGTGCCAATTACAAACTAGGGAAGGCAACAAAAGCGGAAAACCTGAAGCCCCACCACCAACTGTGCCAGTCCCGGAAAACTGGAGAGGAACATGCCAAGAATTGACCTGGAGGTCCAGGGCCACCATCCAGGCACCCAGCCCCAACAGAAGCCGGACAGGAGACAACAGTCCTCCGATGAGGGCATAGAACCCAGAGCGCAGACTGAAGATGTCCAGAAGAACCGCAGATTCGACAATCCCATTTCTGCAAAGAGCAGATGGATGAGCAAAAGAGCCCCAGAAGGATGGGGCAGATCGACCACGTCCAACGCACCCACTAAGATGACATAACGAAGCGCAGGGGAAGAAGCCCACCTCGCCAGCCCTGAAGCCCTCAAAGGGGGAGAAGCTGTCCACCGCCGCCACCAGTGGCTGGAAGACAACCAAAAGCGCCCACTAACTGCGGGACCATGCAAGAGTTAACAGAGCAAGCTGCTCCCCCAGCGCCCCATCAACAGAGAAGGGAACAGAGCCCCTTCCAAAAGAAAAAGTATACATACACATATACACATATATATTATGTATATACACATACACATATACATACATATATAAATACACGCACACACAAGGTATGTTACACACACCCTCAATTAAACCTCACGTCACTGGGAGACAGAAGAGTTAGAGGGGACATGATCACCACATACAAGATTCTCAGAGGAATTCATAGGGTAGATAAACACAGGCTTTTTAACACAAGGAGCATGCACACTAGGGGACACAGGTGGAAATTGAGTGCCCAAATGAGCCATAGAGACGTTAGAAAGAATTTTTTCAGTGTCAGAGTAGTAGACAAATGGAATGCATTAGGAAGTGATGTGGTGGAGGCTGATTCCATACACAGCTTCAAGTGTAGATATGATAGAGCCCAATAGGCTCAGGAACCTGTACACCTTCACTGAAACTTCACTGACAACTCACATTGAGGAGGTGAATAAAGAACTAGAAAAGTATAAAGAAGAAATAAAAAGAGACATATGCCCAAGTTGTAAAAGAGAAAGAGACTATCAAAGAAGTGTGTTCGGAAGTCAAAATCAGAAATGACCAACAAGAAGCAGAAATTAGGCAAACAATTAGGAAAGAACTGGTTACCAACAGTAAACTAGTACAAAACACTGCAGACAGAAGTAAGTCCATAATAATTTTTGGATGTTTAGAGAAGGAAATTTCATCTAGGGTGGACCGAGCAGCAGAAGAGATGAAAATCATAGAGAAAATAGTAGGTTTAGGAGAAGTCTCAAAGGAAAATGTCAAGTGATTTTAGAAGAATAGGAAAATATGAGAAAGACAAGAACTGCCCCTTAAGGGTGACGTTTAATGGAGTGAAAAACATGATGGAAGTTCTTAGAAATGCCAGGAAATTGCAGAGGGATGAGGTTGGCAAACTTTGGTCAATAAGACAAAACCTCTCCAAGGAAGACAGAGAAAAGCTGAAAATGAACCTAATTGAGGCAAAACGTCTAAATGTCTAAATGGGGATAGAAATGAAGAAGACAGAAATTCTTTTTTCTACAAAGTGACAGGGACTGGAAAACTTGTGAAATGGTACATAAAAACAAAGCAACAAGATCAGTAGTGGAAGGGGGAGTAAAGAGCAAAGGAAAGGGGAACATGTTCCTGAAAATTGTATATACCAACATAGATGGAGTGAGGTCAAAAACTTTGGAGTTTTATCGCATTATCAGAGACAAAACTTGAAGGAAATATAATAAATGAAGTCATATTCCCAAGAGGCTATTCAGTTTGGAGACGTGACAGGAAAACTAGGAAGGGAGGAGGAGTGGCTGTACTGGTGAAAAAACACCTGAAGGTAAGAGAGTTAACCCTTAAATGGCGCATAGCTATATACCATTTGACACCCACAGGCGCATACAAAAAAAAAAAAAAAAATTTTTTTCTTCCTAACCTGTTAATTTGTGTTCACTGATCACGGGAAAAATAGTAAAAAAATCGTAAGTTGAATATATTGGCCGCTATAGGGCAGGGAAGTCTGGCACAAAACAGGTGCTCACTCAGCATGCGTCCCAGGCGGTCTGTTGATCGCCAGCTGTCAGGCCGGAGTTGCCACAAAGAGGTAATTGCCTAATTATTTCAATGTCTCTGATTGATTTTTCATAGTTTTTTTGCTGTAATATTATTCAATAGTGTGTAGTGTGATATATTTATATAATGAAATGGGTGAATCATCGCTGTACTCAAAAATATGGTGTGCATATTGTTGATTCAATTATGTTCATCAGTGAACAAATACTTTGTCGGTTGTTACACTAGATACACAGGTTATATATAAGTATCTGCATGTTTTGTTCACCATAACGAACCACTAAGTTGCTATTATGAGTCAAAAAAGTAACGAGGAGTGACCGCCGTGTACCAGCCAGCCACTCACGCCCTCCCTCAAGTCATCTGACTCGCCCACATTCTCCTCCCACAATACTGTTTTTGCTTTTATTCACTATATACAGACGCTATATATAAGTATCTACATTCGTGTTCACCATAACGAACCACTAAGTTGGTATGCTGAGTGGCAGTGGCAGCCCGCCACTGGCTGCCACTGCCACTGATGGACCTCACAGTCAGCTGATGGCTGCCGCCCTCAAGGCCACACGCACTATTTCTCCTCCAACAATACTGCTTGTGGTGTTATTACGCTATATACACACATTATATATAAATATCTACCGGTTTTATTCACCAAACTTGTACAAGTAAACTGGTATGGTTCCCAAAGACGTGATCACCAGTAAACAACACGATAATTCCTGCAGACGACGCTCCTCTCACCAAAATGGCGGCTCCCAACCTCCTACTCTTGCTGTTTATACTCTCTATACACACATTATATATAAGTAGCTACATTTGTGTTCACCATAACGAACCGCTAAGCTGGTATGGTGAGTGCAGTCAATAAAAGGTGGCCACACACAGTCAGATAACAACGCCACCACCCTCCCTCCCACAGCATTACTCCTCCCTCCATGGAGCACAGCGCTAAATATCATCACAATCCTCTTATTATCAGACCCATGGTCAGTTTTATCACAGTCAGGGGTCTTCTGTAATAATATTATCGCTACATAATAGCACGAACAAGTATATTATGGCATTTTTAGGCGATGCTGTGGTCACAAGCTGAACAGCAGTGCTGTGAGCTCATGCTGCGTGCGTCAGGCTTGGTAGCTTACTCGATACTGAGGCCCCTAACACCCGGGAGTTTGGCCCACGATTTTTTTTAAAAATGGCGTCTGTTTACAAGAGCCCTGATGAAGGTGTGGTGAACCCCGTGTATCCGCGGGCCGTTTAAATCTTGCGTAGTACTCCAACGCATCATATGATGCGACGCGCAATTTTCTGCAAGTCGGTCAACGCATCATATGATGCGATGCGCAATTGAAGGGTTAATATTTGAAAACCCTCGAGATATTGATATTATGGCATTGCAGATCTGGAATCAGGATGATAAGCTGATAATTTTAAATGCCTACAGCCCACCAGCAAGCAACACATGGACAAAGGAAGAACTGGATGACAAACGAGAGGGCCTCATAATGGTCATGAGAGAGATTATTGTACAAGCAGATAAAGACAAATCACTGTTGATACAGGGGGACTTCAACTTTAAAGCAATAGACTGGGAGGCCTATGAAGCAAGAACGGAGGACTTTTGGATATGCAGATTTGTGAACCTCATTCTGGAGACATTCTTTTATCAACACATAAAGCAGGCCACAAGAATGAGGGAAGGAGATGTACCGTCAGTACTGGATCTAGTATTCACCAGGAAAGAAGAAGAGATATTTGACATCCAGTACCTTCCTCCCTTGAGAAAGAGTAATCACATCCCGTTAGACATTGATTATGCTTTAAGATATCATCTAGAAGAAAATGGGTACATTGAAACAGTTGATAAACTCGATTTAAGGAGAGGTCACTATGGGGAACTTCGAAATTATTTTAATGAGTGTAATTGGACAGACTTGTTGCTGGGCAGGGAAGTAAATGAAATGTATGCCAAATTTTGCAAAATATACGAGGAAGGCACACAAACATTCATACCAAAACAGAGATGCAGGGCCAGAAAACAGGATTGGTTCAACAGAAATTGTGAGAGGGCCAGAGACCAAAAGACACAAAAATGGAATCAGTATAGAAAGAGGCCAAACCCCCAAACATACCAGCGATACAAAGATGCGAGAAACAACTATACGGCAGTGAGGAGAGAGGCAGAAAGAAATTTTGAAAAAGGGATGACGGATAAATGTAAAACAGAACCGGGCCTATTCTACAAATTCATAAACAACAAATTGCAGGTAAAGGATAATATCCAGAGGTAGAAAATGGGAAACAGATTCATGGAAAATGAAAAGGAAATGTGTGAAACATTAAATGAAAAGTTCCAAAGTGTGTTTGTACAAAATGAAATCTTCAGAGAACCAGACACAATAAGAATTCCAGAGAACAACATAGAGCGGATAGAGGTGTCAAGAGATGAAGTGGAAAATATGCTAAAGGAGCTCAGTAAGAACAAAGCAGCTGGCCCAGATGGAGTTTCACCATGGGTTCCGAGAGAATGTGCACCTGAGCTCAGCATTCCACTTCACCTGATCTTTCAGGCATCCCTGTGTACAGAAGTCGTAGCAGATGTGTGGAAACAGGCCAACATAGTTCCAATCTACAAAAGTGGCAGCAGGGAAGACCCCCTCAATTATAGACCTGTATCATTGACAAGTGTAATAGTGAAAGTATTGGAAAAACAAATCAAAACTAAATGGGTAGAACACCTGGAGAGAAATGATATAATATCAGACAGACAGTATGGTTTTCAATCTGGAAGATCCTGTGTATCGAATTTACTCAGTTTCTATGATTGAGCCACAGAGATATTACAGGAAAGAGATGGTTGGGTTGACTGCATCTACCTGGACATAAAAAAAGGCTTTCAACAGAGTTCCACATAAGAGGTTGTTCTGGAAACTGGAAAATATTGGAGAGGTGACAGGTAAGCTGGAGAAATGCTACAAGTCGAGTACCACAGGGTTCAGTTCTTGCACCAGTGATGTTTATTGTCTACATAATTGATCTACCAGTTGGTATACAGAATTATATGAACATGTTTGCTGATGATGCTAAAATAATAGGAAGGATAAGAAATTTAGATGATTGTCATGCCATTCAAGATGACCTGGACAAATAATTATATGGAGCACCACTTGGCAAATGTAATTTAATGTTAATAAATGCCATGTTATGGAATGTGGAACAGGAGAACATAGACCCCACTCAACCTATATATTATGTGAGAAATCTTTAAAGAATTCTGATAAATAAAGAGATCTAGGGGTGGTTCTAGATAGAAAGCTATCACCTGAGGACCACATAAAGAATATTGTGCAAGGAGCCTATGCTACGCTTTCTAACTTCAGAATTGCTTTTAAATACATGGATGGTGAAATACTAATGAAATTGTTCATGACTCTTGTTAGGCCAAAGCTAGAATATGCAGCTGTTGTGTGGTGCCCATATCTTAAGAAGCACATCAACAAACTGGAAAAGGTGTAAATACATGCAACTAAGTGGCTCCCAGAACTGAAGGGCAAGAGCTATGAGGAGAGGTTAGAGGCATTAAATATGCCAAAACTAGAAGACAGAAGAAAAAGAGGTGATTTGATCACTACGTACAAAATAGTAACAGGAATTGATAAAATCGACAGGGAAGATTTCCTGAGACCTGGAACTTCAAGAACAAGAGGTCATAGATTTAAACTAGCTAAACACAGATGCCGAAGAAATATAAGAAAATTCACTTTCGCAAACAGAGTGGTAGACGGTTGGAACAAGTTAGATGAGAAGGTGGTGGAGGCCAAGACCGTCAGTAGTTTCAAAGCGTTATACGACAAAGAGTGCTGGGAAGACGGGACACCACGAGCATAGCTCTCATCCTGTAACTACACTTAGGTAATTACCTGTTGATTGACGGTTGAGAGGCGGGACCAAAGAGCCAGAGCTCAACCCCCGCAAGCACAATTAGGTAAGTACAATTAGACAATTAGGTAAGTACACATGTGCGTATGCACATACACAGTGTACACATGTACATGTGTACACACACACACACATACACGTGAAAAGAAAATTACAAGCCGCTGACCAGTGGGCAGAGAGCACCACGCCGCCCAGGCGAAGAAGGCACAAAACTGCATCAAAAGGCCCACCTCGACAACAAAATCCCAAAGTTCCAGTGCGACCACAACACGTGCCAAGACCCAAAAAGATCAGTCTGCAAGCCAGGAAGACCCAGGAACCCCAGAAGGCAGAACCGGGTCACACACGAGGAAACAAAGCCCCCTGAACCCACAAAGGGGGCCCGAGAGGAAGAAATCTCAGGAACGAAACCAAAGAACCCAAAGGAACCCGGAATCGAACCCAGGGGAGCCCAAACCACCACAATTGCCGGCAGAGATACACCGCAGAAAGGCAAAGCACAGCCCCCAGACAGAACCCCCAGGGAAACAGTCAAAACAGACCGAAAACCGAGGGACAAGGTGCAGGAGCAAGCATAACAGACAGGGACACTGAGCCCAAACCCTAAGGCCTAGACCCAAAACAGATAAAACGAAAAACCCGGTGTAAAATCAAAACCCAAACGTTCCCAGAACAGGAAACGGGCAGAAAACACAAGAAAAGCAAAGAAACGACAACAGGAGAATAAAACAACTGAAAAAGGTGAAAAACTCACCCAAGACACTCGCTCGCACACCCAGGTGCATGTAAACAAACCGCAATGCCGCCCTGGTGGCCACGCCGGGAAACTGGCAGAAGAAAATGGCCACCAGAACAGAGGGCTGTGACCGACGCAAAAGATACGAAAACACGCCAGCAAAAGTGGGAAGCAAGCCGACTGGATGGGCGAAAAACTCTGCCCAGAAGAAGAAAACCCAGGCAGGGGCAAACCGCCCCAGAACTGCTAGCAGGCATCCCCCACAGCCCCGGGAACCCGCAACAAAGGCCCCAGGGCAGAGCCGTCCTCCAAGCCCTCCGCCCTTAAAGAAAAGGAAGAGTACATGGGAAAGGCAGCAAGAGAGGGCCGCTGGTAAGACCCAGAAGCCTTGGCAGAAGGAACAGGCTCGTAAACCTCCGTCCCCAACCCGAACAAGGCAGCCCCCGAAAACCGTCCGAGTCTCGGCCCCAACTAAACCCGCAGACGTTCCGGAGCCGGGAACAGAACAGGGGCGAACAGCACCTAACCAAAACAGGGCAGCCCCGGGGCATCCGAGTTGGAACCAACCTAGCGTGTTGCAGCAACCTAACCTAGCTTGAAACACGGATGCTGCCTGTACTCTGAACAGTAATAACATCAGGAGAGTACTGGAGAACAAGCAGACTCTCGCAAGACTCCAGGTCAAGGTGTCAGTGACCCAACAGGCAACATGACGGAGGTAAAAGTGGCAACTGTCACCCGGAGACAAGGGCACGGCATGCGGGACCAAAGAGCCAGAGCTCAACCCCCGCAAACACAACTAGGCGAGTACAGCAACCAACGATCCCGTACAAGACGGGTTGGAACCTGGGAGACACATTCAATGGTCCACCGAGCCCCGACAGGGGTTTCCAGGGCCCGTAGGCTGACTGCTACGGGAAGCCCAGGTAAGGTGTTGCTAACCGGGTTAAGAAAGCCAAAAATAACAAGGGGTTAGAGGACAACACTGAAAACCCTTGCGACGTGTACAATCACGGGAGACCAAACACTACCACACAAACTATAGCCACACTAGGCAGACCCCCACCAGGCAAATGAAAATAAAAACAAAAGAAAACCCCGCAAAAGAACACCGTCTCCAGAAACAACAGGAAGCATTTGCCGCTTAGGTGGCAGGTCACGCAACACCTTGACGGCCTAACTAGCACAATATCAGTCCCTTTCCAGGGCCAAACAAGGGCCCCAAGCCCCAGCTGGTCCCAAGGGCGAGGCAAATGCCGAGCAGCAAGAACCTCTACGAGAATGGTTCCCGAACGCCCCAGGGAAGATAACCCTGTCATGCAGGGGCAGTACTCACAGGGCGCTTAGGGAAGGAAGCCCCTAAGCACATGCAGCCCCGGCACTGATGAGGTACTCCTGGCCACTGCACAACACAACACACAGCAGTGAACGCCACACAAGGCAAACACCGCCTAGGAAACAGAGGCCAGAGAAGCGTCTATCCCAGTTGACATTAGCTTATGAACTGATGCTAGGCAGCCAGCACGGTAGGTCCGGGGCTCCCCCCTCCCCCTCTCGGGGCGGGGAGGGCTGCGCAGACGATCGGCGTGGGAGTAAAGTGTGATGTTTGCTTGTTTGCTTGTTTCCTTGGGATTATAGGGAGTTTCTACCTCTCTGTTCGGTTTTTTGTTTTAGTTTTTTACCTGTGGGGTTTGTTTTGTTATGCCTACCTTTCTGGGTGCCTAACCCCGGTCGATGAAAGATAAGGAAAACCCCAACCACAAGGAGGTTTTCTAGGGCCATTGCTCCCTGAAACCTCTCTGAAGGAGCCAGGTTCTGGCGCTGGTCCCTGGTAGGTCTGAACTCCTTAGTTAATGTCCCAATCTAATATAACATACATTAGCCCGATAAGCTCCAGGGAGCCGTAGGGGCTCCCCACAGAAAACAAACATTTTGTGACGGGCTACTGGAACTCATTAAAGCTCAGGTCCAGGCGGTCCTGTCATTATATAATTTTCATCAATTGGTATCATATGCTCAGCACCTTCAATCTAGGGAACTTGATCGAAACCAATGGTCACAGAGGCATGAGACCCCTATGTTGAATCTATCCAGGCCCCCCAATGAATAATACCCCACCTGCTCGTAACCCGGGGTCGAGCCAGGATTCTACCTCGTTCCCCAAGGATATCCACCCATGCCGGGATACCATCAGCAATTTTTTCAGCTTTATTACCCCTATGGCACCCCATCCCCAGATGCTGACTCCCCCCTAGACCAAATGATCCTCAATGGGCTAGAAATCCCCAGAAGGCCCCCCTAGCAGACCCCAACCTAGGGCTGATAAAAGTTGGATGCAATGCTGGTCCTGCGGAAGATACGGCCACAGCCCTAGAGAGTGTCAGTTTTTTTGTTCCTATACGGAACAACAAGACTAAGAGAGAGAGAGGCCACTTAAGGAGTTCATAAAAGGACGTCCTTTAGTTAGAATTATAGTACAGAATAGGGTATTTATGGCATTCATAGACACAGGTAGTGAAGCCACCTTAGTTAAGAGTTCTAGTTTAGTGGGCCCTGACAGATTGTAGGATTAACCCTTAAACTGCGCATGGCGTATATATACGCCCTGAGTAACATGTCCGACGGTGCGCATGGCGTATATATACGCCATAGGGTGCCATTCCCGATTCAAATGGCCCGCGGCTACACGGGGTTCACAGTAGCTTCCTCAGGGCTTTTGTAAACAGACGCAATTTAAAAAAAAAATCGTGGGCAATATTCTCAGGTGTGAGAGGCACAGTACTGTTGGAGCAACCAAGGCTGGCGCACGCAGCATGAGCGATCAGCATTGCTGTTCAGCTTGTGACCACAGCATCACCGAAAAATGTCAAAATAAATATATAACTGTTATTATTTAGTGATGACAATATTACAGATGACCCGTGACTGTGATATAAATAACCAGGGTTGTGATAATAGCAGGATTGTTGTAATAATTAGCGCTGTGGGAGGAGTGATGCTGAGAGACTGAGGAAGACAGCATCGTTTACTGACTGTGTGGCCACCTGTTATTGTTTACATTCACCATACCAGCTCAGTGGTTCTCTATGGTGAACACAAATGTAGATACTTATATATAATGTGTGTATTAGTGTAATAACAGCAAAAGGATTATGCTGGGAGGAGCCATTTGGGTGACGGAGGTGACGTCGTCTGCACGATTTGTCAAGCTGTTTAGAGGGTGGCCACTATGCTCTTTGGGCGCACTACAAGCTTAGGTGTACAGTTACAGTGCATAAAACATGTAGATATTTATATATAATATGTGTATATAGGGTAATAACACTGAAAACAGTATTGTTGGGGGAGAAAGTTTAGTGCGTGTGACCTTGAATGAGTGAGGGAGCCGCCAGCCGCCAGCTGTGTATACCGACGACTCTTAGTGCCTGAACTAACTATATCAGCTTAGCTGTACAGTTGTGGTGAACAAAATATATACATACTTATATATAACGTCTGTATATAGTGTAATAACACCACAAATGGTATTGTTGGGGGAGAAAGTTTAGTGCGTGTGTTGAGGGAGTGGCAGCGAGTGGCTGGCTGGTGTGTGGCGGTAACTCTTCGTTGCTCTTCGACTCTCAATACCAACTTAGTGGTTCGTAATGGTGACCAAAATATGCAAATACTTATATATAACCTGTGTATAGAGTGTAATAGCAGCAAACAGTATTGTTGGGGGAGAAAGTTTAGTGTGTGTGTGACCTTGAATGAGTGAGGGAGCTGCCAGCCGCCAGCTGCAGCTGTGCATACCGACGACTCTTAGTGCCTGAACTAACTATATCAGCTTAGCTGTACAGTTGTGGTGAACAAAATATATACATACTTATATATAACGTCTGTATATAGTGTAATAACACCACAAATGGTATTGTTGGGGGAGAAAGTTTAGTGCGTGTGTTGAGGGAGTGGCAGCGAGTGGCTGGCTGGTGTGTGGCGGTAACTCTTCGTTGCTTTTCGACTCTCAATACCAACTTAGTGGTTCGTTATGGTAACCAAAATATGCAGATACTTATATATAACCTGTGTATAGAGTGTAATAGCAGCAAAACTATTTGTTTATTGTTTTATGAACATAATAATTGAATTACTAATATGCACACCATATGTTTGAGCATATTCACCACTTTTATTATATAAATATATTACAATACACACATTGAATAATATTACTGCAAAAAAACTAAGAAAAAATCAATCAGAGACATTGAAACAATTAGGTAATAATATCTTTGTGGCAACTCCCATCTGTCAGCGCGGGTGACGCTGACCGGCCCTGGCGACCGCTCTGTCAACGCCCACTTTTTGCCAGACTTCCTCGGTCAATTGCGCCCAAAATATGTGACCTACGATTTTTTTGCTATTTTTCCCATGCTCAGGGGACACAAATTAACATGTTTAGAAGAGGAAAAAAAATTTTGGAATTTTTTTTTTCTTGCGCACAGGGGTGTAAATGTCCCCAGGACCCCTGAGCAGTGTAAGGGTTAATTCCCTTGTTCAAAAATAAGAATCCAGTTGGAAAGTTTGCTAGATATTTGCTCACAATTCAAGAATTCAATCCCACATTTGGATATATTCCAGGAAAGCAAAATGTTGTAGCCGATGCGTTTTCTCGACACGTAGCTGCGATTCAGTTAAATTACCCAGCATTAGATGCCACAGTAGTAGAAACGGAACAGCGACAAGACCCCATATGGGCACCCGTCATTAAATTTTTGACTAAGCAAGACACTCGCCCGATTCATAAACCGCCAGTACCATTGAAAGAACTAGTTATGTTAGACAATTTACTGTGTAGAGTAGTAAAGCTAGGGACAGCCCCGAGGAAATGTTGTCAGTTAGTTGTTCCAGCTGTCTTGGTACCAACTGTGTTAAAAATTATCCATGATGCTCCTGCAAGTGCACATCCAGGAAAGGACCGTACACTCCAACAAGGTCGATTAAAGTATTTTTGGCCAAAAATGGCTAAGGACATTGCTCATTTTGTTGACAGATGTTTAACCTGCTTACAGCACAAGGGACATGTTTCAGGACCTAATCCAATTCAGATGTACCCAACAACTAAAGCTCCTTGGGAACGAGTATCAATGGATTTATTGACAAATTTTGCGGAAACAGAGAAAGGGAACAAACATTTGCTTGTAATGGTCGATAATTTTTCACGATTTTGCGAACTAGTTCCTATCCCGAACAAAACAGCAGAAACTATAGCCAGTGCATTCCATGACCACATAATTTGTAGATATAGTATGCCTAAAGTAATCCTTTCAGATAATGGTCCAGAATTCAGTAATAGTATTTTAACTAGCTTGTGTGATTTATATAACATTAAAAAATGTAGCATCATGCCTTATCATCCAGCTAGCAACGGACTAGCTGAACGTACTAACAGGAAAGTTTTAGATGCCTTGAGAGTCACTTTGAATTTTGATAACAACAATTGGGATGATTTTATACCCTTAATACAGTGTGCTATAAATTCTTCAATTAATGTTTCTACAGGAGACACACCTCACGCTATTCTTTATGGTACGGATAAGATCCTCCCTAATGAATTGATTAACGTACCTCCTACTCCCTTATATAACGTAGATGATTTTGTTCAAGTAAAGCGTAGACAAATGCAACTAGTATTCAAGAAAATACGAGAACAATTGTCCAAAGCTACAGCCGAGTTCACTCGAGCAAGGAATGAACGAGCTAAACCCAGTAAAATAACTATTGGATCTGTAGTAATGATACTTAACCAACACAGGTCTGGTCCTATGTATAAGTTAACTAAGAAATTTTTGGGTCCATATAAGGTAATCGAGCTTATCAAAGGTAACAAGTATAGATTGAAAAATTTAGTATCAGGGGAGTATATAAATGAGCATTTAGACCATATGAAGTTAGCTAAAATGACTGTTGACGACACTGATGAGGAAGATGACAATGAACTTACCCAGACAGATACTCCTATTGGGACACCACCTTCTGTGGTTGACAGACCACTTGATGTTCAGCAACCCATACTAGCACTTATAATCTTAGATCTAGACCTCTCGTTTCAACCGTGCACTCACCACATGTCCATTGGCTAGATGATAACGAGGTTATCCCTCAAGATGATAGTTTGTCACATGCAGTTTCATCTGTTCCTGATCCTCAGTCAGAGCCAGAGTTGTATAGTGCTCTGGATGAGCTAGGTGTAGATATCCGCAGAATTTACAATTAAGTGCACTCTGCAGTTATTTTTGGTTTTGCAAATTCATTTGCAGTATTTCCACCACATGTCTTATTATTACCAATATATATATATATATTGTATGATCATGTTTTCTCAATTTTATTTTGTTACAAATTAAATGCCATTGTTAAGTCTACTGCCATTTGTAATTTTTTTTACAGTGCTTGTCATAAAGATTTCATTAATGTTCTAGCAACCACATTGAGGCCAGTGAATCCTGACTGCTATCACGCAGATGTTAGTCTTCTTGTTCCAGGTCTTGTATATAACTTGTAAATATATTGCAAATTAAATATATTGTACATTGGTCTTGTAAATATATATTGTACATGGAAAAAAAAAGAAAAAAAAAATCATTATCTAATCTTAAAATTCATTTGGTTGTTAGGTCAGAATTTTGTTCATTAATGTAATAATTGTTTAATTTTGTATTGTTTCAAGCACATGCCATTGACACATGTTAATAATTTTGTTTAGGCAATACCTTGAGTTGTATTGTTCATTCTGACAAGTAGACATACACATGTTCTTCATACTAAGGTGAATCAAAGCATTGTTACCATGATTTTCACCTATTATGTTCAAAATTTTTTTGGTGCATATGCCAAGATGCTAGTATTACGACACTGATCTATTTCCAATGGTATTAGCAATTTTCACATGTAAGCCATTATTGANGACAATAGAGGGGTAAGGCAGGTTACAGGGAATTTATTAGGTATTTCTTCGTTTTTCTCTAAACTGGTTGAGAGAGGCACAGTCTTTAACATGGTTGGGAAGGTCATTCCACATTCTGGGTCCCTTGATTTGTAAAGCATTTCTAGTTAGATTAAGTCGTACTCTAGGAATATCAAAACTGTATTTATGTCTGGTGTGGTGCTTATGGGTTCTGTTACAACCTTCTATGAAGCTTTTGAGGTCAGGATTGGCATTACAGTTCAGCGTTTTATATATGTATAATACACATGAGAGAATGTGCAGTGACTTAATGTCTAACATATTCAGAGATTTGAGTAGGGGTACCGAATGATGTCTGGGGCCAGAGTTGGATATTGTCCTAATAGCAGCTTTGTGTTGAGTGATTAGAGGACGTAAATGATTTTGGGTAGTAGAACCCCAAGCACAAATACCATAGTTGAGATATGGATAGATGAGGGAGTAATAGAGAGTCACCAGGGCAGGGCGGGGTACATAATATCTGATCTTAGAAAGAATGCCAACAGTTTTTGAAACTTTTTTAGATATATTTAGAATGTGTCCCCGGAAATTCAGCTTGTGGTCAATGAGAATGCCAAGGAATTTGCCATCTAATTTGTTACAAATTTGGGTATTGTTTATTTTGAGATTTATATGATTAGAGGATTTATTGCCAAACAGAATATAAAAAGTTTTGTCAATGTTAAGGGTGAGTTTGTTAGCAGTTAGCCAAAGATGGACTTTCTCTAGCTCAGTATTCACTGTGGCATTTAGAGCAAGGGGGTCAGGACTGGAGTAAATGAAGGTTGTGTCGTCAGCAAACAGAATTGGTTTGAGGTGTTGGGAGGCATTAGGAAGGTCATTAATGTAGATGAGAAAGAGGAGAGGGCCAAGTATGCTGCCCTGAGGAACACCAATGTTGATGGGTAGGGTGGGAGAAATTGAATTATTCACAGAAACATACTGGAGCCTGTCAGTAAGGTAGGATTTGAGGTATTGCAGGGAGTGTCCTCTGACTCCATAATGATGTAATTTAAGAAGAAGGTTTTGGTGGTTGACAGTGTCAAAAGCCTTTCGCAGGTCCACAAATAACCCAACAGGGAACTCATTTTTATCAAGAGCTGTATGAATCAAGTTAATCATACTAATAAGTGCATCATTAGTGCTTTTTTTGGGTCTGAAGCCATATTGGCAAGAGCTAAGTATATTGTGTTTGGCTAGATAAGAGTAAAGCTGCTTGTAGATTAATTTCTCAAATATTTTTGACAGGTTAGGCAGGATTGATATAGGTCTGTAGTTGTTAACATCTGTGAGATCACCACATTTGTGTACCGGGGTTACTCTCGCTTTTTTTAGAATATCTGGAAAGGTTTGGAGTTCAAGTGACTTGTTGAAGAGCAATGCAATTGCAGGGGCTAAAGTTCTGGAGGCTTTTTTGTAAATTAAAGTTGGTATTTCCTCAAGGGCACTAGACTTGGTTTTAAGGGAAAGGATTATCTCATTGACTTCAGTGGAATTAATAGGCTTTAAGTACAGAGACTGTGGATAGTTACCTGTAAGATAGTCGTTAACACCAGTACTGGAGGATGGAATATCGTTCGCAAGGGAAGAACCAATAGAAGAGAAGAACCTATTGAACTCAATAGCAGAATCAGAGGCTGAAAGCTGACCATCGTTATTGGACAGGAGTGTATGTTTGTTATTTAGAATCTTCTTTGATCCCAATATTTGTGAAATTGTGCTCCAAGTTTTTTTAATGTTTCTCCTTATTTGGGTAAATTTATCCTCGAAGTATTTAGTTTTAGCTCGTCTAATTATCTTAGATAGCAATAACGAGTAATTCTTTGAGAATTCTTTGGAGACAATACCTAATCTATACTTCTTCTCAAGGTCATGTTTTTTATTAATGGATTTAAGTATTCCCTTTGTTAGCCAGGGATTGTTAAGCCTTTTGGTTGTGACTTGTTTTGTAAGCATAGGACAGTGGGTGTTATAAAGGCTAAGAGTTTTTTGAAGAAAAGATTGCACTGCTAGGTTGATGTCCCCTATGTTACCTAACTCGGACTCCCAATTGACATTATCAGCAGCAGTTATAAAATTGGCTAATGCAGTTTCATTGTGCAGCCTAAAACTTAGCTTCCTTGATTCTAGAGGTGGTTTGCTAATGTTAGTTAAGAGAAATGTGGGGTAATGGTCTGTAGTGCTATCGGTGATTATACCTGAAGTAAGTGGAGAGGTTAAGTTTGTCCAGATGTGATCAAGAGACGTGGCAGTACTATCAGTGATTCTAGTAGGTCTAGTGATTAAGGGTATGAGGAAGCAGGAATTCATACAGTTAAGGAAGCTAACAGTAGTAGGGTGTTCAGGCTCGCAGAGGTCAATATTAAAGTCCCCTGCGATAATTAGATGGTTTTTGTTCAGTCTGTTATCGAGTATTAGGTTTCTGAGGTTTGAGTTGAATTCGGATACATCAGTGTTAGGGATTCTATAGACTGCACCCACAGACAGGACAGACTCGGCACCCTTGACTCTGAAGCTAGCGAAGATATACTCCCCACAGGAGTCTCTAGTTCTAATTTCTTTTAAGCATGTAAGTTCATGGTGGTAGTAAAGAGCAATACCACCACCTCTCTGAATTTGACGACAGTTGTGAATTGCCGAGTAGTTAGGCATGTTAAAGAGTTGAGTAGTGTCCTCTTTCAACCACGTTTCAGTAAGTATAATAAAAGAGAATTTGTTGTCAACAGTTTCAATCAAGGCACTAACATCATCGAAATGTTTACCTAGGGATCTAACGTTCAGGTTGATTACAGAGATATTGTGATTATGAGTTAATACATTGTTAACATCTTGTGCTGCAAAATAACTGCAATCATTATCATTAAAATGATGATTGTCATAGATAGTGGATAAGAGGTTTAGTTCAGGGTCTATACTTGACTGCATAAAGAGGCTGGTTGCAGGAAAACAAGGCAGTTGTGGCAAATACAAAGTCGAATTAAGCTATAAGTGGGGAAAAAATATATAAACAAGACTATACAAAACAAACACAAAATGAACAACAAAGAAAAAATGAGGTAGCTAACAAGGGTCTTACAAGGGTACAATGGAGTAAGGGAGTATGGTGAGGCTAGGCAACCTAGGTAGTAAATGAACTCAGAGAAAAAACATATAAACATAGACTATACAATACAAAAGGTATAGATATACAAAAAAAAGATATAAACAAAACTATACAATACAAAAACAAAATGAACAAAAAAGAAAATTGAGGTAGATTGCTTACAAGTATTCTCAGGTACACTGAAAGTAACAATATGCTATTTGAGACACAGGCAAAGCCAGGGGTACACTGGAGTAAAGGAGTATGGCGAGGCTAGGCAAACTAGGTAAAAGAAGAAATCAGAGAAAAAAGTTGAAAAATAAGTATAGGACAAATTTAAGCAAATGATTATATAATATAACTAGTTCAGTTATGACTGTACAACTATTAAGACCTAAAGGAATAATTAAGACAATTAATTAAGTCCAGTAACAGACTAGTAAAGAGTAATTTAGAAATTCAGCTAAAAGTGAAACAAGGAGACTTAAGTTACCTAGCCCGCACTAGGTGACAAGGGGGTTAATTAAGTTGATTCATTGAGAGTGACAATAAGGTGAGGCAAACCACTTTGGGAGAGGAAAGTGTTGAGGTTCTCTTCATTAGTAATTGTAAACATTTTCCCCTCAGCAGTCTTTCTCACTTTAATCAATCCATCTCTTACAAAGCACTGATGAATCGCCTCTGGGTTTTGATGACGGATTTGACGCAGGCGGTAGAGGAGTTGCTGTCTTTTCCTAGTCAAGCACTCGTTGATGTATATTCCCTTCCGTTGGGATGCAGCTGACCGAACAAGATGCGATTTCAAGGACTGGGAAGTCAGCTTCAGGCGAATTTTCCGCTGGTTTTGACCTGATGGATTCTTTTTGCCTACTCTGTAGGCAGCAATAATGTCTGTTTTATTTATAATGACCTGCAATTCGTTTTTTATGAGAGCCTGAGCTATTTCAACACATTTTTCACCTTCACGCTCCACAGGTATATCTTGGGATGACATAATAACAGAGTCCAGCAGCTTTTGCTGATCTTGTTCTTCCTGGGAGACGGAACGTTGAGCGGATAATGTACTGATACATTCGGTCATTTTGTTGAGAGCTTCCTCTTGTTTTTTTATTGCTTCATCAGTTTTCATAAGATTGTTTTTCTCACGGAGATCATTCAAGTCATGCTGGAGTTGATCTTGGCTAGCCTTATAGTTTCTAATATCGTCGCGGAGGAGGGTTATTTCTTGTTGTTGACGATGGAGATTCGCACAGTTAGCTAGATTCTCATTTTGAAGACTCAAGATGATAGCATTTTGAGACTCAAGGACTAGGCACAACTTTTTAAACCACTGATTCTCGGTCCAGTTCAGGAACTCCGGTGAGGGACCGGAAGCTCGCTTGAATTGCGTAAACTGGGATGTTAGCATGTTAATGGGAGAGGATTGAGAGGACCCCGCTCCCTTGCTCAATGGGGTTGAGGGTAGAGCAGCACCTCTGCCGTGGACCCCAGAGCTTCCAGATGGAGAAACACGAAGGCTGTCAGAGTTGGCCGGGATGGATGCCTTGTTAGGGGGTTTGTTGCTCTTATTTCCCTGCGCAGTCACGTTTTTAGGAGACATAATTGTTAGAGAATGGACCAGGGGTATTTGTTGTGGAGAAACTTGCGTCAGGCAGCGCGGTGGCGAGGAGAGGTGGGCAGCATGCACTGATACTCACAGCCGTGGCGGTTTGTTGTGAAATTTGATTGAGATGGAATGAGTTGCTTTTGGTTTGTTTCTTTGATAGTGCTATAACATGCTTGAACTCCAGGTACTTAGCTGCCTGTGGGTGGCGGTCTACATCATCTAGCAGTAGTTTGAGGGCTGTAAAACAGCTAAGAGTGAGGAGCGTAGCGTGCACTCAACAGCGTCAAACGACGACGTCAATCTGAATTTGAAGTATTATATCACTTAACTCCAGTATCTTTGACCTTACTCCATCTATGTTGGTGTATGCAATCTTCAGGAACTTGTTCCCCCTCTTCTTATTTTTCACTTCCCCTTTCTCTAATGATTTTGTTGGTTTGCCTTTATGTACCACTTCACTGGTCTGCCTACTCCTATCACTTTGTAGAAAAAAGAATTGATATCTTCTTCATTCCTGCTCTCATTTAAACATTTTGCCTCGGTGAGGTTCAGTTTCAGCTTCTCTCTATCTTCTTTTGAAATATCTCGTCTTAACGACCACCCTTTCCCATCCTCAACGCTTTGTAATTTTCTGGCATTCCTTAGTACTTCTTCCATCTGTTTGGCACCGTTTAGGGTGATCCTCAAAGGTCGATCTTTCCCTTTTACATATCTGCCTATTCTCCTGTAGTCGCACACATTCTCTTTGGTTGTAAGACCTTCCACGAGGCCAACAATTTTATCTACTACTTTTGCTTCTTCTACAGCTCTTTCTGACCTAGATGTTATCTCCTTTTCTTTGCATCCAAAAATGATCAGGGACTTACTCCGATCAACTGTGTTTTGCACCAACTTTGGGTTAGATGCCAATTCTTTTCTCACTTCTAGCCTAATGTTTGTTTTATCTTGGTTGCTGCAGTGTTTGACTTCTTTTACTGCTTCTTCTATTTTTTC
This sequence comes from Procambarus virginalis, assembly GCA_020271785.1. Lineage (NCBI taxonomy): Eukaryota > Metazoa > Arthropoda > Malacostraca > Decapoda > Cambaridae > Procambarus > Procambarus virginalis. Next base: position 83,238 of record WNGS01167120.1, on the reverse strand, counting down.
CTTGGCCTTGGCCACTTGCGCATAAGTGAGTTGCATATCTTTCTTGCACTGTTCTATTCCCTGTGCAACTTCCTCCATCTATGCTGACAAAAGCTGTTTCTCCTGTTGAATTTCCTTGCCTAACCTATTGTAGTCATTTGTGTTTAAATTTACTTTAACTTCTTCCAAAGCTATGTTTAAGAGACTGTTTTCTTCTTCCATGGCTTTGCAATTTGTTTCCAATTTAATCTTAACCTTGCACAAGTCTCTCACTACACCCTCAAGACATACAACTTTGCTATTTAAATGGTCATTACTTTCTTTCAATTTACTAATTAATTCTATATGAGAGGTCACTATAGTATCTAATTTTGCCAACTTGTTGTATAGACTGGCTATCTCAATGCTTTCTTCACTAAAACCATCAAAATCAAGCTCTGTTGTGTATTTCCTCTTGCCACCGGCGGCCATCTTGAATGCTGTTCTCTGCACTGTAAACACTAGGGCAACTTTTTCTCATCCAATTTTTTCACTTCCCTTGGCACATTCCTGTTATCTCACCTATTTTTCAAAAGCACTATACCTTTATGTTGTCTGGGACACCACTCACTATCATCATCCTGTACTACAACACTTAGGATTGTTGAAATAAGCTGGAGCTCCTCTTGTCTGCCTCCTGGGATAGAACTTGGGATGGAACCCAAGTGATACCCTAGATCTGTGATCTGACCCTGTATCCTTAATAAACCCGAGAATATTGAAGATATTCGTAGAGCGTGACCTTCCCGCTACCCTCCTGCTGGTGTAATTACCTAAGTGTAATTACCTAAGTGGTAATTACCTACAATTTTTTAACAAATAATTACCTACAAAAATTACCTACAGGATGAGAGCTATGCTCGTGGTGTCCCGTCTTCCAAGCACTCTTTGTCATATAACGCTTTGAAACTACTGACAGTCTTGGCCTCCACCACCTTCTCACTGAACTTGTTCCAACCGTCTACCACTCTGTTTACAAAACTGAACTTTCGTATATTTCTCCGGCAGCTTTGTTTCGTTAGTTTAAATCTATGACCTCTTGTTCTTGAAGTTCCGGGTCTCAGGAATTCTTCCCTATCAATTTTATCGATTCCTGATACTATTTTGAATGTAGTGATCATATCACCTTTTTTCTTCTATCTTCTAGTTTTTGCATGTTTAATGCCTTTAATCTCTCCTCATAGCTCTTGTCCTTCAGTTCTGGGAGCCACTTAGTGGCATGTCGTTGCACCTTTTCCAGTTTGTTGATGTGCTTCTTAAGATGTGGGCACCATACAACCGCTGCATATTCCAGCTTTGGTCTAATAAAAGTCGTGAACAATTTCTTTAGTATTTCTCCATCCATGTATTTAAAAGCAATTCTGAAGTTAGAAAGTGTAGCATAGGCTCCTCGCACAATTTTTTTAATGTGGTCCTCAGGTGACAGTTTTCTATCTAAAACCACCCCTAGATCCTTTTCTTTATCAGAATTCTTTAAAGATTTCTCACATAATTTATAGGTTGTGCGGGGTCTATGTTCTCCAATTCCACATTCCATAACATGGCATTTATTCACATTAAATTCCATTTGCCAAGTGTTGCTCCAAATACTTATTTTGTCCAGGTCTTCTTGAAGGGCATGACAATCATCTAGGTTTCTTATCTTCCCTATTATCTTAGCATCATCAGCAAACATGTTCATGTAATTCTGTATTCCCACTGGTAGATCGTTTATGTAGACAATGAACATTACCGGTGCAAGAACTGAACCCTGTGGTACTCCACTCGTGACATTCCTCCAATCCGATACCTTGCCTCTGATTGTGGCCCTCATTTTTCTGTCAGTTAGGAAATTTTTCATCCATGTTAGTAGCTTACCTGTCACTCCTCCAATATGTTCCAGTTTCCAGAACAACCTCTTATGGGGAACTCTGTCGAAAGCCTTTTTTAGGTCCAGATAGATGCAGTCAACCCAACCATCTCTTTCTCGTAAAATCTCTGTGGCTCGATCATCAAAACTGAGCAAGTTCGTTACACAGGATCTTCCAGATCGAAAACCATACTGTCTGTCTGATATTATATATCGTTTTCCTCCAGGTGTTCTACCCATTTAGTTTTAATTATTTTTTCCAATATTTTGACTATTACACTTGTCAATGATACAGGTCTATAATTAAGGGGGTCTTCCCTGTTTCCACTTTTGTAGATTGGAACTATGTTAGCCTTTTTCCACACATCAGCTACAGCTCCTGTACACAGGGATGCCTGAAAAATCAGTTGAAGTGGAATGCTGAGCTCAGGTGCACATTCTCTCAGAACCCATGGTGAAACTCCATCCGGACCAACTGCTTTGTTCTTACCTAGCTCCTTTAGCATTTTTTCAACTTTGTCTCTAGACACCTCTATGTGCTCTATGTTGTTCTCTGGAATTCTTATTGTGTCTGGTTCCCTAAAGATTTCATTTTGTACAAGCACACTTTGGAACTTTTCGTTTAGTGTTTCACACATTTCCTTTTCATCTTCCGTGAATCTATTTCCCATTTTCAACCTCTGAATATTATCCTTTACCTGCAATTTGTTGTTTATGAATTTATAGAATAGACCTGGTTCTGTTTTACATTTGTCTGCAATCCCTTTTTCAAAATTTCTTTCTGCCTCTCTCCTCACTGCCGTGTAGTTGTTTCTCGCATCTTTGTATCGCTGGTATGTTTGGTGGTTCGGCCTCTTCCTGTATTGGTTCCAATTTTGTGTCTTTTGGTCTCTAGCCCTCTCGCAATTTCTATTGAACCAATCCTGTTTTCTAGTTCTGCATCTCTGTTTTGGTATAAATTTTTTTGTGCCTATATCATATATTTCACAAAACTTGACATACATCTCATTCACTTCCTTGCCTAGCATCAAGTCTGTCCAATTATACTCACTAAAAAAATTTCTAAGGTCACCATAATGTCCTCTCCTGAAGTCTGGTTTCTCAACTGTTTCAACCTCTTTATTTTCTTCCAGCTTATAACGCATTGCATACTTTATTCCCAAAAAGACATGGTCACTTTTCCCCAAGGGAGGAAGGTACTGAATGTCAAATATCTCTTCCTCCTTCCTGGTAAATATCAAATCTAGCATGGAGGGAACGTCCCCTTCCCTTATCCTCGTAGCTTGTTTGTGTAGCCATCTTCATTGTGGTGTGTGCGTGTGTGTGTGTGTGTGCATGTGTGCTCTCCTACTTGTGCCTGCGGGGGTTGAGCTTTGGCTCTTTCTGGAGCCTATTGGCTCTGTCAAGAGCCAGAGCACACGACCTTCACCTATAGCATCAGCCTCAAGAACTGAGGTGTGGGTAGCCGGCGTGGAGGGTCTGGGGCTCCCCCTTTCCCCTCCTGGGGAGGGGGGAAGCTGCGCAGACAGCGGCGCGGCGACGTATGACATCATACTAGTTTGCTTGTTTTCTGTTGGGAGAGTTCTATCCACTAGTTCGGCTTTTGGTAGCAATTTTAACCAGAATAGGGGATTGTTTTGAGGCGCTTCCCTTTCTGCATGCCTGTTCCGGTCGATGGCAGACATAGAATGCTTCCAATCACACGGGGGTTTCTATAGGCCATTGCTCCCCTTGCCTCTCTGAGGGGGCCCGGTTCTGGCTGTGGTCCCCGGTAGGCCTAAGAACTCCATACACATGACTGATGCCAAAGTCTGACATTAGCATATCAGCCTGGGAAAGCTCCGGGGAGCCGACAGGGCTCCCCCCAGAAAATACCAATTTCCTTACACTGATTAAAATGGGGGGGTTGGGTACTTGGATCCACCACATGATTGATACAGACAAAAAGGGGGGAGGAGGTTCCTTTCCACCAACACACACCTCAGGGGAACCACTGGCACAAGGGAACACACACAACGGTTTAGGCCTCTACAAACTGGGACTTAAGGTCATTACTCCATTCCACTCCTCTTGGGTCACTACAAAGGCCATGGGTTTCAACAATACACTACTCTGACCACAATACACAAATGGATGTACAAAGTAAAATATCCCCCTGTGACACACAGCTGAGCACATGTACGTATCTTACATGGCAGTTTACGGGACACCATCTGGGTAAACCCATGCGTGCTTTGGCCGGTTGGGTCAAGCTACCACAAAATTGTTTACCGCTTAAAACTTACCACAATAGTTAATAAGACATTGTTTTATGACATTTCTTTGCCTAACTCCCAGGCCCTTTTTGTATCAATAAACAAATCTGTCAGTAAACAACCTTAAGTTTGAGGAAATTTTCTTTGACTAACGGTAGTTCAGGTATTCTACCATTTGTCGGTTGAGAGTTAGACAAGATAATTTGTGTGCATAGGCATCTATCCCTATGCTAGTGGCAGCTCATGTAGTGTCTAGCTTTACCATATATATATATATATATATATATATATATATATATATATTGTGACGATAATCTCTTATCAGAGATTTAGCCTGCTATTTCTGCGAATCACGCCTGTCCTCATCAATCTACAAGATACGTTTTGTAGTGGCTAAACGTATATATTAGCCACACGTACCAGCAACTCCCTCCTTCCCCCCCACTGCTGCACCTGGTCGACGCGCCGAACCCTTCAACGGCCTAACTAGCGACTTGCGACCATCCAGCTTCCTCATTGGCCGCCAACCAACACTCCACTCCGGCTCCCCGCCAATCACAAGACCTCACCAGTTATTGTTGGAGTCCCTTACGTTTCTGCCAGCCAGAATATTGTGTGCTCGCAAGCTGTGAACTCCTAAGTGACTCACTCTGTGTGGTCAAATAGAGGTTCATAGTTAGTGCATATATTCCAGCATTCATATTTTACTTACTTTTGTATATCAATTCTCCTCCCCATTAACGTAATCTATTTTCATGTTTATATTGTTTATTATTTTTGCCAGTAAGCCAAGATTTTGCATTTATTTCAATTTGTGTTTTTATTGTTATTAAAATCCATATTTTTTATTATTGCTTTTAGTCTTTCCAACCTTACCACAGATTACCAAATCACGCAGTCATTCTTTTTTTTTCTCTTTTTTTTCCTTTTCTTTTTTTTATATATTATATGTGGCCCAGCACTGACACCTGCTAGTTGGAAGACTGCCGACCACCATTTCCAACTCGTTACCGTCACATATAAATGGGGGCCTGTCCGGGAGCGGAGCTTCACTCAGGTATTGGTAATTGTGGTAAGCGCACTTGGCTCTTATTTCCCTTGCTTCCATTATTCACATTAATCATTTTTATTTTATATGGTGCTGTGTATATTGTACATTACGGGAATAGCATATGGTGAGAGTGAGACAACTTTGGATTACGTGGTGACTGTAGGCCGCAGTCATACTCTTAATTGGTCGTCTCCCCCTTCCGTGTTATCCTCCGTGTTTAACATCTTTGTCCCCCAATATTTCTCACTTTTTGACAGATTATCACATAGGTACCCTGGTACTGTGGTCTGTCTCCGGGTCAATAGCACCCAAGTCCTGCAATCCGACTCTAGGAGGAAAAAGAGGGCTTTAGATCCTCTAGCACGAACTATTATTGGCGAATTGGGACCTCGCCGATAGTTCTCGTCACCAGTTGACACTCGCACCCCTACTCGTCGGTCAGACTGATGGTATTTACCTAAGGTAGGGAATTGGCGTTCTTTCTTTTGAGCACAAAAGTTCGCTAATTCTGTAAATACCATATTCAATTTCAGTGGGTACCATTGCTTATGTTCTATAGTGACTTGGCAAGGTATGACTACATTTTTTGGACTACCTCATTTATTTTGAAGCCATTTAGTGTTTCACTTGTATTTTAAAATTAGTTTTCACTAATTAGTAGGATTTTCTTGCCTTTATCCTCCCATAGTGAGTACCAGGTACAAGATTTCCTGCGACCTTATTCATTTACCATCTTGAATTTACTTTAATTATTAATAATTCCCCACAGGATAGGTATCAGTTGCCACGTTTCCTGTTTCTGACACTCGCCATATTCTCACTATATTCATCTCCTTTGTTTTGCTATATTTTCACCATGTTCCGCTTACAAGCTTTCAAAGCAAATCCAGAAAGTGAAATAGGGACCTTACGTCACGCTAAGAGGGTCGATTTGTTAACTCTTGCACATGAGTATCACTTAGAAGTTCCTGATGGAGCCAACAAATTTGCCATTAATAATATGATACTGGATCACCTTGCTGAGGAAGATATTATAGATTCTTCTACTCATGAACAGTACATTATTTCAGATAAAGATGACTTGAGAGCGATAAAGCTCAAATTGGAACTTGCCAAGATCGAGCTACAGCAACAACAAGAAGCAGCTGCAATCAGAAAGGAAGAAGCTGCCATCAGAAAGGAAGAACAAACGCGTGAAGCTGCAAGAGAGCGTGAAGCTGCCCTGAAGAAGGAAGAAAGTGAGAGGGAGGCCCTACTCCTCAAAGGACAGCAAGAACGTGAGTTGGCCTTATACAAACAGCGACTCGAGATACAACGCGAACACGACCAACGACAGGCAGAAGCAGCTCTAAATGTCGTGACCGAGAACTCACGAGGGACGCTGCACACCAAGCTCAACTCCAACAAGCGGCAGCTAGTCTTCCTCCCAGTTTCAATATCTCCCATGCAAGTAAGTTAATGCCCCCGTTCCTCGAAACGGAGGTTGATGTGTTCTTTACCACTTTTGAGACCCTTGCTGTTCAACTTAATTGGCCTGACGACCAATGGGCTACCCTTCTCAGAGTACATTTAACAGGTAGAGCAGCAGTCACACTCAGCACTTTGGCTTCGGAAAACGACTACACCACCCTGAAACAAGCTGTGTTGGACGCCTACCTTCTCTCCACCGAAAGCTATCGACGAAAGTTTCGTGACTACGTCAAGGCAAGTACCACCACCTTCTTAGAATTTGCTAACACCAAACAAAGATATTTCATGAAATGGCTGGAGGCAGCACATGTCTCTACTTTTTCAGAACTTGTCAACCTCATACTGGTTGAAGAATTTTTGAGACGTGTACCTCCTCCTGTCCGCCTATACTTAGCAGACAAGGAAGAGACGGAATTAGTGAAGTGTGCGAAGTCAGCTGACACTTACAGCCTCATCCACCGGCTGACTCCAGATCCTACCAGCAAGAAGTCTTGGTACAGTTACGAGAAAGCGAGCCCAGATCAAGGTACCTCTCAACTGTACTGCAGGTATTGTCGATTATATGGACACACCATTGACAAATGTGGTAAGTCCCAATCTAAAGGTAACGTCGAACCCCCTAAGTCTAAAACTACTCACCCTAAGTCCGGTAAGCCTGTAATGAATGTTGGTGTTCATGCTAATGATCTCTCTCTCTTTACCAAGCATCTCTATCCAGGAACTATCTCTACCCACGGTTCAGATTCAGAGGGACGTTTCGGACTTAAGATCCTAAGGGACACAGCGGCTCTACAATCGATCGTTTTGAAATCGGCTGTGCCCAACGTCGCCTACACAGGAGAGACTGTGTTCATCACTGACCTTACTGCTACAACTCCTTATCCACTTGCCCGAGTTTACCTGGATTGTCCCTTCGTGACCGGTGAAGTCCAAGTCGCCGTCAGGGAAAAGCCTTTTCCCATGCCTGGAGTGCAACTTCTCCTGGGCAACGACTTGGCAGAAGACCAACAACCAAACAACCTGATCGTCAAGGACATATCCAAGGTAAGCAACTCTGTGGTGGATAACCCGATTTTTGAACATTTCCCAGTAAAGGTTCAAGAGAGTGATGAAGGTTCTCCTCCTGTTATGGTGACCACCCGTGCTCAAGCTGCACGTCCACAGCCAGCCGACTCTACTGCTACCGCTGTCCCTCAGGACCCTTCGAAACTACCCCCTAACCTGACCGCGGTGGAGTTCCGTAAGTTACAGAGAGATGATCTTACATTGACACCATTATTCTTTCAGGCTGAAACCCAATCCGACAGTGTTCCTGGGTTCTTTATGGAGAACGAAATACTCTATCGCAGGTATAGACCCAGTAAACTGAAGGACGAGGACGATTGGGCAAACGTTGAACAACTAGTGATTCCCACCAGCCTGCGGCCCACGATTCTACACCTGGCCCACGGCGCTTTGTCACACTATGGGTTCAACAAGACTTACCATGGAATTCGACAAGACTACTACTGGCCAGGTATGGTAAACGACGTCAAATCTCATGTCAAATTATGCCACGTGTGTCAGTTAGCCGGGAAACCGAACGTTTCCATTCCCAGAGCACCCCTGATACCCATCCAGGTGCCTGAGGAACCGTTCCACAAGCTCATTATCGACTGCGTTGGTCCTTTGCCTCGGACCAGTGCAGGCAACTCATATATCTTAACCATCCTGTGTCCTACCACCAGATTTCCGATAGCAGTTCCAGTAAAAAATATTACAGCTGCTACAGTGGTGAAGAATCTACTGAAAATCTTCACCCAGTATGGATTTCCGAGGGAGATTCAGAGCGACTGTGGTACCAACTTCACCAGTGATCTCTTCAAACGGACTCTGGAGGAGTTCAACATCAAACAGGTACTGTCCAGCCCCTATCATCCTGCTTCACAGGGTTCTCTCGAGCGTAGTCATCAAACCATCAAGGCACTCTTAAAAAAATTCTGTAATGAGACCTCAAAGGATTGGGATAGGCAAATTGATCTCATTTTGTGTATTTTCAGAAGTCTTCCCAACGAGTCACTAGGAGTATCTCCTTATGAGATGCTCTACGGACGTAAGTGCCGTACACCTCTCAAGGCTTTCAAGGATTCTCTACGTGATGACACCTTCAGTGAGCATCAGAGTGTGCCCCAGTATCTCCAAAATCTCCGACACATTCTAGAGAGGGTCCATTCCTTTGCCAGCAACAACCTACAGAGAGCCCAGGAGAGGATGAAGACTCGTTACGACCGGCACTGTAAAGTAAGGAAGTTTACACCAGGAGACTTAGTGCTTGCCTATTTCCCTATCCCAGGTTCTCCTTTACAGAACAGGTTCTCAGGACCCTACCGTGTTAAGGAGTGCCGGAACAACTTCAACTACGTTCTCGAGACACCCGATAGGCGGCGGAAGACCCAGCTGTGCCACATTAATTTACTCAAGCCCTACCATGGGGTTCCTCCCACTGTGTTAACCAATTTCACCTCATTTACAGGTCCATACAGCCACAGTGAGACCTTCCCTGCTTCTCCTTCCGAGAGCACTGACACTGAGCCAGCGCTCTCTAACTCGGAAATCCTTACTAACCTTCAACATCATTTTCAGGACGATAATAGTGCTCCACTAATCAAACTCGTCAGAGAATATCAAGAGTTGTTTCGAGATGACCCCCAAGAGTGTACTGTAACTCGGCACGACATCCAACTGCTACCTGACACCCAGCCGATTCGCCAACCATTCTACCGAATCAGCCCGAGCAAAACGGAAGTCATGCGGGCTGAGGTACAGTATCTCTTGGACCATGGACTGGCTACCCCCTGTGAGTCCCCCTGGGCCTCACCATGCATCCTGGTACCCAAACCTCACGGCAAAATCCGTCTGTGTACGGATTATAGGAAGTTGAACCAGGTCACAGTGAAGGACGCCTACCCAATACCCAGAGTAGACGACATTTTGGATGCCATTGGTAATGCCCGCTACCTGTCTCAGGTAGACCTACTAAAGGGCTACTACCAGGTGAGTTTAACGGAGCGAGCTAAGGTACTGTCCGCCTTTATAACCCCCTTTGGTCTCTACAGGTACCATCGCCTTCCCTTTGGACTCTGCAATGCCCCAGCCACCTTTCAGAGAGCTGTCAACCGCGTCATCCAGGGCTTGGAAAACACCTATGCCTATTTGGACGACATTGTAGTAGCATCCAACACCTGGAGCGAACACCTGCTCCAGCTACAACGATTGTTCTACAAGCTCCTGAAAGCCGGCCTCACCATCAATTTGGGCAAGTCCACCTTCGCGAAAGGTAAAGTGCGGTACCTGGGTCATGTTATAGGGAGTGGCAACCTGGCTCCGTTAAACATTCACATTCAAGCAATCCAACAGTATCCACAGCCTACTACCAGGAAGCAGCTCCTGCGCTTCCTTGGTCTTGCTTCCTATTACCGTAGGTTTGTGAAGAATTTTAGCACTGTTGCAACCCCATTAATCACCTTAACCAGTCCCAAGCAACGGTATAATTGGACCAGAGAGCAAACCGTTGCATTCGAACAACTCAAATTCCTCCTCTGTTCTAATCCCATTCTCGCCTCACCAGATATCAAGAAGCCTTTCATCCTCCATGTCGACGCCAGTGGTACCGGCATCGGAAGTGTCTTAATGCAGCAGCGAGGCGAGGAGGTTCTACCTGTCAGCTACTACAGTTGCAAGTTGAAGCCTCATCAGAAGAACTACAGTACTATAGAGAAGGAACTCCTGTCCATCGTCCTGAGCTTACAACACTTTGCACCATATCTGCACGGTGCTAGGTCCACTACCATCTATTCGGACCACAACCCTCTGAGATTTTTACATCAAGCCCAATTTAATAACCAACGTCTGCTGCGATGGGCTTTATATCTTCAAGGCTTCAACTTAAAGATCTGCTACATCAAGGGGCCTGATAACATCATCGCTGATGCCCTCTCCAGAGTGCATGAGGTAGAGGCAGCTCCACCTCCCACTCTACCTCCAGTGGACGTGATTCACCCGAAACGGCAGGCTTCGGGGGAGAGTTGTGACGATAATCTCTTATCAGAGATTTAGCCTGCTATTTCTGCGAATCACGCCTGTCCTCATCAATATACAAGATACGTTTTGTAGTGGCTAAACGTATATTAGCCACACGTACCAGCAACTCCCTCCTTCCCCCCCACTGCTGCACCTGGTCGACGCGCCGAACCCTTCAACGGCCTAACTAGCGACTTGCGACCATCCAGCTTCCTCATTGGCCGCCAACCAACACTCCACTCCGGCTCCCCGCCAATCACAAGACCTCACCAGTTATTGTTGGAGTCCCTTGCGTTTCTGCCAGCCAGAATATTGTGTGCTCGCAAGCTGTGAACTCCTAAGTGACTCACTCTGTGTGGTCAAATAGAGGTTCATAGTTAGTGCATATATTCCAGCATTCATATTTTACTTACTTTTGTATATCAATTCTCCTCCCCATTAACGTAATCTATTTTCATGTTTATATTGTTTATTATTTTTGCCAGTAAGCCAAGATTTTGCATTTATTTCAATTTGTGTTTTTATTGTTATTAAAATCCATATTTTTTATTATTGCTTTTAGTCTTTCCAACCTTACCACAGATTACCAAATCACGCAGTCATTCTTTTTTTTTCTCTTTTTTTTCCTTTTCTTTTTTTTATATTATATGTGGCCCAGCACTGACACCTGCTAGTTGGAAGACTGCCGACCACCATTTCCAACTCGTTACCGTCACAATATATATATATATATATATATATATATATATATAATATATATATATATATATATATGTCGTACCTAGAAGCCAGAACACTTCTCAGCCTACTATGCAAGGCCCGATTTGCCTAATAACCAAGTTAGAATTAATTTTTTCTCACCAGGAGACTCGAACCCTAGCCAGCACAGAAGCCTTCCTGCAACTGNAAAAAAGCATGTTTTTTCCCATCACAGACATGGCCATCTATATATGTATATAAAAACCCGCTTGGATGCGAATGGAACGTTGTGTTAAAATTTCAAAGCAATTGGTGGAAAACTTTTGGAGATTAGCGATTTTGAACAAACGATCATTTCCATTTGTATTTATTAGATATATAAATATATATGTATATATATATAATAAGGGACACCTTATATATATATATATATATATATATATATATATATATATATATATATATATAATCTTGCACCTTGGTGCAGTTGTAGGGACCCACGTCCTCGAAGAAGAAAATAAAGAGTATTCAGAGAAGACCTTGTGGATTCTCACTGAATACTTTAATCTTTTTCTTCTCCACCCCTATTATTTTGTAATTTTTTAATTTTTTTTTTCGTTTATTGCAATGGTACAGTTTACACACACACATATATATGAAATTGCATAAAAAGTTTATTCATTAGTGAAGTACTCGGCTCACTGTCAGTTAGAGTCTTTAAATTCTTTTGATTTTACAGCGGTGCTGTGAGCTCGTGCTGCGTGCACCAGCCTTGGTGGGGCTCAAACACTGACGCTCTCACCATCAAAAATTCTCAATTCAAAAGGTGACACCCCAGGGTCAACACTTGCAGCAGAGGAGCTCCAGCATATTTCAACAATCCTAAGTATTGTAGTACAGGTTGAGGATAGTGAGTGGTGTCCCAGAGATCATAAAGGTATAGTGCTTTTGAAAAATAGGTGAGATAATAGGAATGTGCCAAGGGAAGTGAAAAATTGGGTGAGAAAAAGTTGCCCCTATAGTGTTTACAGTGCAGAGAAGAACATTCAAGATGGCCACTGACAAGAGGAAATACAAAACAGAGCTTGATTTTGAGGGATTCAATGAAGAAAGCATTGATATTAGCAGTCTACACAACAAGTTGGTAAAATTAGATACTATAGTGAACTCTCATGTAGAAATAATTAGTAAATTGAAAGAAAGTAATGATCATTTGAATAGCAAAGTTTTAGGTCTTGAGGGTTTAGTGAAAGACTTGCGCAAGGAAAAGAGTCAATTGGAAACAAATTGCAAAGCCATGGAAGAAGAAAATATACTCTTAAAAATAGCTTTGGAAGAAGTTAGAGCAAATTTAAACATAAATGATTACAATAGGCTAGGCAAGGAAATTCAAGAGGAGAAACAGCTTTTGTCAGCACAGATGGAGGAAGTTACACAGGGAATAGAACAGTGCAAGAAAGATATGCAACTCACTTATGCACAAGTGGCCAAGGAGAAGGAAAAAATGGAAGCAGCAGTAAAGGAAGCCCAAAAATGCAGCAACCAAGATAAAACAAACATTAGGCTGGAAGTGAGAAAGGAATTGGCATCTAACCCGAGGTTGGTGCAAAACACAGTTGATCGGAGTAAGTCCCTGATAATTTTTGGCTGCAAAGAAAAGGAGATAACATCTAGGTCAGAAAGAGCTGTAGAAGAAGCAAAAGTAGTAGATAAAATTGTTGGCCTCGTGGAAGGTCTTACAACCAAAGAGAATGTGTGCGACTACAGGAGAATAGGCAGATATGTAAAAGGGAAAGATCGACCTTTGAGGATCACCCTAAACGGTGCCAAGCAGATGGAAGAAGTACTAAGGAATGCTAGAAAGTTACAAAGTGATGAGGATGGGAAAATGTGGTCATTAAGACGAGATCTTTCAAGAGAAGACAGAGAGAAGCTGAAACTGAACCTCGCTGAGGCAAAACGTTTAAATGAGAGCAGGAATGAAGAAGAAATCAAATCTTTTTTCTACAAAGTGTTAGGGGTAGGCAGACCAGTAAAGTGGTACATAAAGGCAAACCAACACAATCAATAGAGAGAGGGGAGTGAAGAATAAGGAGAGGGGGAACAAGTTCCTGAAGATTGCATACACCAACATAGATGGAGTAAGATCGAAGATATTGGAGTTAAGTGATGTAATACAGATGCAGACACCAGACATTGTTGCACTCACGGAGACAAAACTTGAAGATGATATTTTAAATGAGGTCATATTCCCAAGGGGCTACTCAATTTGGAGAAGGGACAGAAAAATTAGGAAAGGCGGTGGCGTTGCTGTGCTGGTGAAAGAACACATAAAGGTGAAGGAAATAATGACTGCCAATCCACAAGAGGTTGACATAATAGCACTAGAGATCTGCCATGAAGATGATAAACTAATGGTCATAAATGCATATAGTCCACCACCAAGCAGCACATGGTCAAAGGAGGAGCTAGATAGTAAACGAGAAGGTCTTATAACAATAATGAGAGAGATTATAGCGAGAGCGGATAACAATAGGTCACGACTGTTGATAGTTGGTGACTTCAACTTGAAATCCATAGACTGGGAAGCATATGAAGCTAAAACAGAAGATTTTGGACCTGTAAATTTGTAGACCTCATCCTGGAAACATTCTTGTATCAACATGTTAAACAAGCTACGAGGATGAGGGAAGGGGACGTTCCCTCCATGCTAGATTTGATATTTACCAGGAAGGAGGAAGAAGTATTTGACATTCAGTACCTTCCTCCCTTGGGTAAAAGTGACCATGTCTTTTTGGGAATAAAGTATGCAATGTGTTATAATCTGGAAGAAAATAAGGAGGATGAGGCAGTTGAAAAACCTGACTTCAAGAGAGGACATTATGGCAACCTTAGAAATTTTTTAGTGAGTATAATTGGACAGACTTGTTGCTAGGCAAGGAAGTGAATGAGATGTATGTCAAGTTTTGTGAAATATATGATAAAGGCACAAACAAATTTATACCAAAACAGAGATGCAGAACTAGGAAACAGGATTGGTTCAATAGGAATTGCGAGAGGGCCAGAGACCAAAAGACACAAAAATGGAATCAATACAGGAAGAGGCCAAACCCCCAAACATACAAACGATACAAAGATGCAAGAAACAACTACACAGCAGTGAGGAGAGAGGCAGAAAGAAATTTTGAAAAAGGGATTGCAGACAAATGTAAAACAGAACCAGGTCTATTCTACAAATTCATAAACAACAAATTGCAGGTAAAGGATAATATTCAGAGGTTGATAATGGGAAATAGATTCACGGAAAATGAAAAGGAAATGTGTGAAACACTAAACGAAAAGTTCCAAAGTGTGTTTGTACAAAATGAAATCTTTAGGGAACCAGACACAATAAGAATTCCAGAGAACAACATAGAGCACATAGAGGTGACTAGAGACGAAGTGGAAAAAATGCTCAAGGAGCTAAGTAAGAACAAGGCAGTTGGTCCAGATGGAGTTTCACCATGGGTTCTGAGAGAGTGTGCACCTGAGCTCAGCATTCCACTTCAGCTGATTTTTCAGGCATCCCTGTTTACAGGAGTTGTAGCTGATGTGTGGAAAAAGGCTAACATAGTTCCAATCTACAAAAGTGGAAGCAGGGAAGACCCCCTTAATTATAGACCTGTATCATTGACAAGTGTAATAGTCAAAATATTGGAAAAAATAATTAAAACTAAATGGGTAGAACACCTGGAGAGAAATGATATAATATCAGACCGACAGTATGGTTTTCGATCTGGAAGATCCTGTGTAACGAACTTACTCAGTTTTTATGATCGAGCAACAGAGATTTTACAGGAAAGAGATGGTTGGGTTGACTGCATCTATCTGGACCTAAAAAAGGCTTTCGACAGAGTTCCCCATAAGAGGTTGTTCTGGAAACTGGAACATATTGGAGGGTGACGGGTAAGCTACTAACATGGATGAAAAATTTCCTAACTGACAGAAAAATGAGGGCCGTAATCAGAGGCAAGGTATCGGATTGGAGGAATGTCACGAGTGGAGTACCACAGGGTTCAGTTCTTGCACCGGTAATGTTCATTGTCTACATAAACGATCTACCAGAGGGATTACAGAATTACATGAACATGTTTGCTGATGATGCTAAGTTAATAGGGAAGATAAGAAACCTAGATGATTGTCATGCCCTTCAAGAAGACCTGGACAAAATAAGTATTTGGAGCAACACTTGGCAAATGGAATTTAATGTGAATAAATGCCATGTTATGGAATGTGGAATTGGTGAACATAGACCCCACACAACCTATAAATTATGTGAGAAGTCTTTAAAGAATTCTGATAAAGAAAGGGATCTAGGGGTGGTTTTAGATAGAAAACTGTCACCTGAGGACCACATCAAGAACATTGTGCGAGGAGCCTATGCTACACTTTCTAACCTAAGAATTGCTTTTAAATACATGGATGGAGAAATACTAAAGAAATTGTTCACGACTTTTATTAGACCAAAGCTGGAATATGCAGCGGTTGTATGGTGTCCTTATCTTAAGAAGCACATCAACAAACTGGAAAAGGTGCAACGACATGCCACTAAGTGGCTCCCAGAAATGAAGGACAAGAGCTATGAGGAGAGGTTAGAGGCATTAAATATGCAAAAACTAGAACAACAAACTTTCCAACACTGTTCATAACTAACTTTATCCATCGTCAATCAACTAAAAATAAAAACTTTCATCATTTCTTAACTAAACATATTCTGTAGTCAACAGAAAATAACCATCTTCATCATGTTTCATTGTCATTTCCTAACTAAAATTATCCATCAATCAACAGAAAAAGTCATGTTCATCATGTTTTTGTTTTTTAACTAAAGTATTCGTCAGTCAACTAAAAAAAAAATCACGTTCATCAAGTTTCCTTGTCAGTTCTTAACTGAAATATCACTTCTCTCAACTGAAAATAGTTAAGTGTAGCCTCTTTCCAACACTAAAGTAACCTTTCATTTCGCTAAAAAATAGTCATATTCATCATTGTTCCTAACTAAAATTATTTGTCGTTAAGTAAGAAATATAGTCAAAGACACTCTTCGAGACATCAAGGACTTACTCAAAGACATCAAAGTTGCACCCAAAGACATCCTTTGAGACATCAAAGACATCCTTTAAGACTTCAAAGACACCTCTCGAGACATCAAAGACACTTAACGAGACATCAAGGACACTCTCAAACACACCAAAGGTACTCTTCGAGATATCAAAGTTATTCTTCGAAACATCAAAGTTGCTCTGTAAGATATCTTCGTTCATCAAACTTATTCTCAGAGACATCTAAAGTTAATCTCAATCATCAAAGTTGTTCTCTACATCATAAAAGTTGTTCACTAAGTAACCTTTCATTCGTCAGAGATGCTTTCGAAGACATCTTTGTCCATCAAAGTTATTCTCAGAGATATCTAAAGTTATTCTCAGAGTCATCAAAAGTTATTCTAAGACATCAAAAGTTATTATCAGAGCTACCCAAAAGCTATTCTCAGAGTCATCAAAGGTATTCTCAGAGTAATCAAAGTTATTCTCAGAACTAGCAAAAGTTATTTCAGTGTCATCAAAGGTAATCTCTAACTCACTTTCGTTCATCAAAGTTAATCTCAGTCATCAAAGGTATTCTCAGAGTCACCTTCGTTCATCAGAGAAACTTTCTAAAACATCTTTGTTCATCAAAGTTATTCTCTAAGACATCAAAAGTTATTCTCAGAGTCATCAAGGTTATTCTCTAAGTCACCCTCATTCATCAAAGTTTTTCTCTAAGACATCAATGTTGTTCTCTAAGACATAAAGTTATTCTCTATGTCAGGGGTCTCCAAACTTTTCAATGTAAGGGCCACATTATATATTTCCCATATTTATGCGGGCCGAAGGAATAAAAAATGAAAAAAAAAAAAAATCAGTGCCAGTAAATTAATTTCCTCAAATATTAAAGTATAAACATGGAAAAATTAAAACATATCTTTTTGGAAAAAATTAGGGTAAACTAAATAGATTCCTGCCTTTAGTTTTATGCAACCAAATTAGTGTGACGAATGATACTGTCGTTTTGACTTCAAAATTTCATTAAATTCAGGTTCCAGATTAGATGAGCCAATTGTAAGAATTGATTTCAAGTGATCATCAGACAAATTTGCTCGATAGTTAGATTTCACATACTTCATTTTGGAAAATGTTTGTTCACACAAGTATGTTGAACCAAAAATGGACACAAAACTACAAGCAAACTTTATCAAATTTGGAAACTGATCTTGCTGCAGGCATTTATAAAACTCAATCAGATTTCCTTCTCTATACTTATCTTTCAGTCTGTCATCTGCCTGGAGATCAATAATTTCCATTTGAAATTGAGTTGGAAGATTTTCAGCATTGCAGTCAAATGGATTATGAAAGAGCCTGATTTCATTTGCTTTGGCATCAAGGTCAGCAAATCGCTTCTGAAACTGTTTTTTCAAATCTGAAATTATTTCATTTGCAAATGAAAAAGGAAATTCAACTTTACTTTCTGCATGAAATTTTTCACAACATGGAAAATGAGCAAAATTCTTAACCTTCACCTGGCCTTCAAGTAGCGCAAGTTTTGCTCTGAATGCCTTGACATGAACAAAGTAGTCACTGATCAAATTTGTTTTGCCTTGCAATTTCAGATTCAAGTTATTCATATGACCTGTCATATCTGCAAAAAATGCCAATTTCCAAATCCATTCACATTCTGATAATAATGGCTGAGGTTTATTTTTCTCTGTGAGAAATAAATCAATTTCTAATCTGAGCTCAAAGAAATGCAGCAAAACCTTTCCACAACTAAGCCATCTAACTGCTGTATAATAAGGCAAGTCAACAAACTCCGCATCAATTTCTTTCAAGAAATCACGGAACTGGCGATGGTTGAGTGCATGAGATCTAATGAAATTAACCACAGAAACAACAGGTTTCATGACACAAGACATATCAACATATTTTAGGCACAATGCTTGTTGATGGATAAGGCAATGCAAAAAAATGGGTTTTGAGAATCCTCCAACCTCACAAGCTGTTGTAATTTGCCCAACCAAACCCTTCTTTGTCCCAGACATATTCTTTCCTCCATCAATTGTCACACACTGCACTTGTTTCCATTCCAGGTTATATTCTGTCATAGTTTTACTTACTTCATTGAAAATGTCCTCTCCAGTTGTTGTGGTGTGCATGCTGTGAACTGATGCTAATTCTTGGGTCACATTAAATTCACTATCAACACCACGAATGAATACTAAGAGCTGAGAAGTATCACACACATCAGTTGATTCATCCAACGCAAGAGAATACCAACAAAATCTTTTTGTTTTTTCCTTTATTTGCCGAATTATGTCGCCTCCTAAATCTTCAATTCTACGAGCAACAGTATTTGACCCAAGACTTATCATTTTGAAGAGGTTTACTTTTTCTGGACATACCTCTCCTGCTGCTTCCACTATACACTCTTTTATGATACTACCATCAGTGAAAGGTTTTCCTTTTTTGGCCAACACATAGGCAACTTTGTAACTGGCTCTAGTTGAAGTTTCATTTTCAGATTTTTTCTTACTGAAAACAGCTTGTTGAGAATGCAGACTGTGCTGAAATGATTCAAACTTTTTAGTGCGTTCTGCTCCTGTGATGTGAGAATAACTTGAGCCATGTTTAGATTCATAGTGCCGACGAATATTGTATTCCTTCAGAACAGCAACACTGTCTCTACATATGAGGCATAAAGCTTTATCATTTGCTATCACAAAAAAGTACTTTATCTTCCATTCGTCATTGAACTGACGGCACTCACTGTCCACTTTTCTTTTCTTTATCTTTTCCATATCTGAAAACATAAGGGTAAAATAGATGAAATAAATTCTACAGGAAAAAAACAGCTTGTATGTGGTGTTAAAAAGCATAGCATATTATTATAAAGTGGTAAATATTATGGCAACAGCTTTCGTTGATAAACTTAATGGTTACCATTTTAACTATTTTAAACATGCAATATTTTTGGCTACAATAGTATTATTGCTATTTTGTATAACTAAGATAAAGGTATTGTCAAAGTACAGAGAAAAGAATATTGTACAGTGTTTGTGCTCCCTGAAACAAAAGCAGCGAAGCCCCACTCGCCCTCCATCCCCACAATATACAGTTATACACAACTGATTGGTTGTAATGCACAACACATACCTACCAGTACTAGTATCTGTGCGTCACACTATCGAGAGAGAGGAAAACTGACTCGGGCTGAGCGCCACCAGTCAGCAGCCCCAGCTTTGAATAATTCTGCGATGCCATTCGTACGATAATTATTTTTTCAAGGCCACCACACAGGGATTTGTTTGGCGGGTCGGATGAAATTATGTGGCGGGCCGGATGTGGCCCGCGGGCCATAGTTTGGAGACCCCTGGTCTAAGGCAATATTCTCTGAAAATGGTCTTTTTACAAAATTTGGTCATAAATATATAAATAAACTTCTATGATTATTTGAAACTCTGAAATATTTTCTTAAAACTGAACTCTGAAAAATTTGAATTTTCCCCATAAGAACTGTTAACAAACTTTTAAGAAATTATTTTCCTCATAAGAATACCTTAACAAACTTCTATGAACATATTCTCCGAAAATGGTCTTTGAAAAATGTGCTATCTTGAAAACAAACAAAATTTCTCCGTAGAGTTTACCTGGAACACCCGACGCGCCACAGAGGATTTTAAAATTAACTGGAAAACCGAAGATCCAGAGGATTTTTTCCCAAAACAAAAAATCCTCTGTGGCTCTTCATCCCTACTACTCTTCTCTACCCTTCACCACCTTCACTGCACTTCACTACCTTCTCTACCCTTCACCTTTTCTACCCTTCACCACCTTCAATACCCTTCACCACCTTCACTACCCTTCACTATCTTCTCTACCCCTCACCACCTTCAATACCCTTCACCACCTTCACTACCCTTCAACACCTTCAATACCCTTCACCACCTTCAATACCCCTCACCACCTTCTCTACTCTTCACCACCTTCACTACCCTTCACTATCTTCTCTACCCCTCACCACCTTCACTATCTACTCTACCCTTCACCACCTTCTCCACCTTCTCTACCCTTCACCACCTTCACTACCCCTTCATCACCTTCTCTATCCTTCACCACCTCTACCCTTCACCACCTTCTCTACCCTTCACCACCTTCACTACCCTTCATCATCTTTTCAATACCTTCATTACCTTTTCACCACCTTCATTATCCGTCACCACCTTCATTATCCTTCACCACCTTCACTGCCCTTCACCACCCTCACTTCCCTTCACCACCTTCACTACACATTGTAACGAGGATGAGGGAAATGGCTCTCTTTTGTCGATTATCCCGCCCTTAACTATTCTAGAGTTCCCCCAGAGCTTCCACTGCAACCTCTCTAATTCAAAACCTTGTCACCTAGGTATTTGATTACCTAGGTACTACACCAACAAGGCATTGTACTTTATCAGCTACCTGAAACTCTAGAGAACTCTAGAACATTCCACTGCCACCACCTAATTCACTCCAACCCTGATTAATCTCCCTAATTGACGATGAAACAGGAAACCGCCGATTAGATATATTTCCCCGAATATGGCTCCCTAGTTATGAATAGGAGTTATGAATTTACTATTAAATGTGGCTTACTGAACTAGAAACAAGGGAAAATCTATTGAAAACTGTAAAGAAACTTACAGGAAGTCTATGGTGTTATCGCCCAAAGCCCAGGATCTAAAGATCCGCATAATTATGAAAGACAAGAAAGGGAACTTATTAAACACGAATAAATGAATAATCAAATTTATTAAAACACAAATTAGTTACACACGAACACTCCGTAGCTGATAATATCCTAAAGTAGGCAATGGCATGATTTCTTAAACAATACATTAACAAAACAGACTTTTACTTTACCCCTTGCGAAGTCCTGGGCCAAGTGTTGTGACCTTGACCTCCTCCTAGGAGGAGGAGCCACCTCCTCCAGTCGCTGCCCAAACCACACTGAACTTCTTAGCCTGCCCTCTCAAGCTGAGAGACTAACCTAGGCTAGTTGCCAAATTAATCTTCAAGGATGATTAACAAAGATTAATCTTGTACTGATCGCTGAAGGCGACTTAATCTGTCATCATTCCAAAACAATTGGAAAATTACTTAGATACTTGAACAGGTAAATTATAAAATAAAATATTAAATGATAACTTAATTTTGGCATCGTCAGCAAACATTGAGAGAAATGAATCTATACCCTCCAGGAGATCATTTACATATATCAGAAACAAGATAGATCCAAGTACAGAGCCCTGTGGGACTCTACTGGTGACTTCACGCCAATCTGAGGTCTCACCCCTCACTGTAACTCTCTGCTTCCTATTGCTTAGGTACTCCCTTATCCACTGGAGCACTTTAAAAGCTACACCTGCCTGTCTCTCCAGCTTATGTACCAGCCTCTTATGCGGTACTGTGTCAAAGGCTTTCCAATAATCCATGAAAATGCAGTCCGCCCAGGCTTCTCTTTCTTGCTTAATCATTGTCACCTGGTCGTAGAATTCTATTAAGCCAGTCAGGCAAGATTTACCTTCCCTGAACCCATGTTGGCGATTTGTCACGAAGTCCCTTCTCTCCAGATGTGTTACTAGGTTTTTTCTCACAATCTTCTCACCTTGCATGGTATACAAGTCAAGGACACTGGCCTGTAGTTCAGTGCCTCTTGCCTGTCGCCCTTTTTGTATGTTGGGAACACATTCACCGTCTTTCATATTTCTGGTAGGACCAGTATCCAGTAACCTACTATACACTATGGAGAGTGGCAAGCAAAGTGCCTCTGCACACTCTTTCAGTACCCATGGTGAGATCCCATCTGAACCAACAGCCTTTCTAACATCCAGATCCACCAGGTGTCTCTTGACCTCCTCACTCATAATTTCGAACCCTTCCAAGGCCGCCTGGTTTACTTCCCTTTCTCCTAACACAGTGACCTCACCTTGTTCTATTGTGAAGACCTCCTGGAACTTATTGTTGAGTTCTTCACACACCTCTTTGTTATTCTCTGTACACCTGTTCTAAGTTTCATTACCTGTTCTTTCACTGTTGTTTTCCTCCTGATTAGACTATGGAGTAGCTTTGGTTCGGTCTTGGCTTCGTTTGCTATATCATTTTCATAATTTTTCTCTTCTCACCCTAACATACTCATTCCTGGTTCTCTGGTATCTCTCTCTCTGCTTTCTGGTATTCTGTTATTCCAGAAGTTCCTCCACGCCCTTTTGTTCAGTCCCTTTGCTTCCATACATGCCCTATTATACCATGGATTCTTCTTTTGCTTCTTGGATTTTTCCCTTTGGGACAGGATGAATCTGTTTACTGCCTCCTGACACTTTTGGGTGACATAGTCCATCATATCTTGTACAGACTTAGCTCTGAGGTCTGTGTCTCAAGGTATTTCCCTTAGCAAGTAAGTAATTATCAAAAGAAGGCACCAAACCGGGAAGGCTATGTAGCACCATCAAATGTGCGGAATAATCAGAGGGCGCTAAATATCACCAAGGATGCCAATACGAGAACAAAAACGCATAAGGCGAACGATATCAAAAGTATCCGAGTCAAAAGTAGCGGAGTCGGGGATGCCTGAGCAGGGCGCGGAGTCGGGGATGCCTGAGCAGGGCGCGGAGTCGAGAACGCCTGAGCAGAGCGCGGAGTCGGGGATGCCTGAGCAGGGCGCGGAGTCGGGGATGCCTGAGCAGGGCGCGGAGTCGGGGATGCCTGAGCAGGGCGCGGAGTCGGGGATGCCTGAGCAGGGCGCGGAGTCGGGGATGCCTGAGCAGGGCGCGGAGTCGGGGATGCCTGAGCAGGGCGCGGAGTCGGGGACGCCTGAGCAGACCGCGGTGTCGCGGGCACCGGAGCAGAGCGCGGTGTCACAGGCCCCAGAGCAGAGCACAGTGTCGGGGACGCCGCAGCAGAGCGCGGTCCCTGGCAAAGGGACACAAACAAATGTAGATACTTATATATAACGTGTGTATAGTGTGAGATAACAGCGAGAGGAGTAGGTTGGGAGCCGCCATTTTGGTGAAGGAGGAGCGTCGTCTGCACGACTTGGCATGTTGTTTACTGGTGGCCACTATGGTCTTTGGGCACCATACCAGCTTATTTGTACAAGTATGGTGAATAAAACAGGTAGATACTTATATATAATGTGTGTATATAGCGTAATAACACCACAACCAATATTGTTGGAGGAGAAATATTAGTGCGTCTGGCTTGAAGGCGTGAACAAAACATGTAAATGCGTATATATAACGTCTGTGTATAGTGAATAAATGCAAAAACAGTATTGTGGGAGGAGAGTGAGGTGGTGTTGAGGGAGGGAGTGGCAGTGAGTGGCTCGCTGGTGTTTGGCGGCCACTCCTCGTTGCTTTTTGACTCACAAGACCAACTTAGTAGTTCGTTATGGTGAACAAAACATGCAGATACTTATATATAACCTGTGTATATAGTGTAACAACAGCAAAACTATTTGTTTATTGTTTTATGAACATAATAATAGAATCACTTATATGCACACCATAATTTTGAGTACAGCGATGGTTCACACATTTTATAATATAAATATACCACAATTCACTGTATGGAATAATATTACTGCAAAAAAACTAAGAAAAAATCAATCAGACATTGAAATAATTAGGTAATAATATATTTGTGGCAACTGCCGTCTGACAGCTCGTGCAGAGCAGACCTCGTCTGGCGAAGGCTCTGCAAACGCCCCTTTTTTGCCACACTTCCCTACCCTATTGCGGCTAAAATATGCCACCTACGATTTTTTTGTTATTTTTCCGTGATCAGGGAACAAAATAAACACTTCTATAAGACGAAAGAATTTTTTGGATTTTTTTTTGTTGCGCCTGTGGGTGTGAATTCCATTTGGGCCCCTAGCGGTTTGAGGGTTAAAGACATGCCAATATGGCTGGGAACCCAACAAAACTCAACTGACTTAAACCTACTGTGAACAAGAAACAGCCAATGCTGGATCTCGACAACTACTGGATGAACCGGATTAAAGGACCCGAGAGCAATGAGGGCACTACGAGAGTCAACAACAACCACAAAGGAAGACTGACAACGATAAAGCAGGAGACGAAGAGCATAGAGAATAGCATAAAGCTCCGCTGTAAAGATGCTAGTCTCCGGAGGTAAGCGACACACATAAGTGCGATCAGGAAAAACAACAGAGTAGCCAACACCGTCCGCAGACTTAGACCCATCGGTGAAGACAGAAACGGAGCGGGAGTGAGAAGAAAAGTGCTCAAGGAAAAGGCGTTTTAGAACCGTAGGAGGGGTAAAAGCTTTAGTGACGCGGGTCAAGGACGTACAAAACTGCGGAAGGGGGACTCTCCACGGGGGCAAAGAAGGAACAACACAAGGAGAAACATTAGAAACACGAACGGAAAGAGAATCCTGTAAGCGAGATAACCGGACAGAAAGAGGGAGGTGGTGAAGAGGAACAGGAACCGTAGGAGGGGTAAAAGTTAAAGCACAACAGAGGCGAGAGGAAGGATGTTGCAAGGACTGCGCAAGATAGCGAAGACAGTAGCGATCACGGCGGACCTGGAGAGACAGGAAGCCAGTGTCAACATACAAGCTAAGGACGGGAGTCGAACGGAAGGCACCAGAACTGAGGCGCAGCCCAGTATGGTGCAAAGCATCAAGACGGCGAAGAGTAGAAGGAGAAGCAGAAGAGTAAGCAGGGCAACCATAATCGAGCTTAGACAGGACGAGAGAGGAATGCAAAGCAAGGAGAGTGCGCCTATCCGCTCCCCAAGAAGTATGGGACAATACTTGAAGGAGGGTAAGGGCCTTAGAGCACTCAACACGGAGGTAAGAGATATGGGGAGACCAAGACAAACGAGTGTCAAGGAATAACCCCAAAAGCTTCGCGGAATCTTTGTACTCAAGGGGATAACCATAAAGTGACAAAGAGGGACGAAGAACGACCCGTTTCCGAGTAAAAGACATGGCACAAGTCTTAGAAGTAGAGAACTTGAAGCCATGATCGGTGGCCCAAGACGACACGACATCAATCACGAGTTGAAGCCGGCGCTGAAGCAGAGGCGAATCATCACCCAGACAGCAAAGGGTAAGATCATCGACATAGAGAGCAGAGAAGACACCTGAAGGAAGAGAGGAAAGAAGACTATTGAGGGCAACCAGAAAAAGAGTAGTGCTCAGAACACTACCCTGGGGCACACCTTCGTATTGCTGAAAAGAGGCAGAGAGAGCGGTACCAAGGCGCACCCGAAAGGAACGACGAGAGAGGAAGCTGCGGAGAAAGAGAGGGAGATGACCACGAAGGCCAAAAGAATGAAGCTGGGATAGAATATGATATCGCCAAGTGGTGTCGTAAGCCTTTTCCAGGTCAAAAAGGACGGCAACAACGGAGGTCCTCGCAGCAAAAGCATTACGAATATAAACCTCCAAGTTCACCAGGACATCTGTCGTGCTGCGGCACTTGCGGAAACCAAATTGAGAAGGGGAGAGGAGGTGATGGTGTTCCAGGAACCACATCAGACGAACATTAACCATACGTTCAAAGTTTGCAGACACAACTTGTGAGGGCAATAGGGCGAAAGTCCTTAGGGGAAGTACCCAGAGACCCTGGTTTGCGAACAGGGAGGACAACGGCATCGAGCCAGTCCTCAGGGACTGACGACGACTCCTAGATCCGATTATACAGACTCAGTAAATACTGAGACGTGCACGGAGGGAGATGGCGAAGAATCTCATAATGAATACCATCGGAGCCTGCCACCGTAGAACCGCAGAGGGCCAAGGCAGAACGAAGTTCAGAGAGAGAGAAGAAATCATTATAGGAAAGTCGAAGACGAGTGCAGAAATCTAAAGGACGAGACTCAAGGACAGGTTTACGAAGAAGAAAAGATTGGGGAAAATGAAGACCAGAGCTAACAGAAGAAAAGTGAGAACCCAGTTCGGTAGCAACCTGAAACAGGTCTGCCACAAGAGTACCACGGAGGTGAAGGACCGGGGAAACATCGGGAACGAACTTACCCGCTATCTTGCGAATACGCTTCCAGATCTGTGACAGGGGAGTTTCGGACGTAATCGTGGAGACATAAGAAGCCCAACATTCACGTTTAGCCATACGGATGGCCCTACGGGCCACCGCACTCGCCTTCCGAAAGAAAAGAAAAGAATCGGTGCGGTGCCTCTTCCAGGCTGCACACTTACAGCGAACAGCCCGAGCACAGTCCGCATTCCACCAGGGAACGCACTTCCGTGGACCCCGAGAGGAAGAGCGAGGAATAGAGCGGAGGGCAGCGTCGAAGACAGTGTCATGAAAAAGGAGGAGAGCGCGAGGGAGAGGCAGAAGGGAGAGGTCAGAGAGAGCAGCACTGAGGGTAAATAGGTTCCAGTCCACTTTAGCAAACTGCCACCTAGAAAAAGAGAGGGAAGGGCGAAAAGAGAAAAAGGAAACAAGGATAAGGAAATGATCACTGCCATGGAGGTCATCAAGAACCTGCCACGTGATTTCCCTTAGGAAACTTCTCATCTCCTCATAGTTCCCCTTTCGGTATGCCAGCCTTTTGTTTCCTAGTTCTTTTTTTGGGGGAAATAATTCCTAGCTCTACCAGGTACTCAAAGTTCAGTACACTATGGTCACTCATTCCCAAGGGTACTTCCATCTTAACTTCCCTTATACCCCACTCATTTAGGGTAAATATCAGATTGAGCATGGCTGGTTCATCTTCTCTCATTCTTGTTGGTTCCTTGATGTGCTGGCTTAGAAAGTGTCTTGTTGCCACGTCCAGTAGCTTAGCTATCCATGTTTCTGGTCCTCCATGTGGATCTCTGTTCTCTCAATCTATCTTCCCGTGGTTGAAGTCTCCCATCATTAGTAGTCCAGATCCATTCCTGCTAGCAACAGAAGCTGCTCTCTCCATTATGTTAATGATGGCCATGTTGTTTCTATCATATTCCAGTCTGGGTCTTCTGTTATTTGGTGGTGGATTATATATGACTATGACTAATTTTTTGTCCTCCAGTTATTATGGTACCTGTTATGTAGTCACTGAAACCTTCACAGCCCTGAATAACCATCTCAAAATCCCAGCCCTTTCTTACCAACAGAGCTACACCACCACCATCACCTCTTCCTTCTCTGTCTTTACTCATAACATAATATTCATGTGGGAACACTGCATTTGTTATGGTTTTCGTTAGCTTTATTGCTGTGAGTGCTGTTATGTCTGGGTTTTCTTCTAGTACCCATTCTCCAAGCTCATTTGCTTAATTTGTAATTCCATCTATGTTAGTGTACATTGCCTTGAGGCTCACTTTCTTCTGTCCCTTCTCAAATCGCCTCCTTGGTGAGTGTTCTGCTGATGGGGGAAGCTGTTCCATGGGTGTGAGGTGGATAATAGGGTCTCAGAGGATACTGGGGTGAGGTGCGGGGCATCAAGTGAAGGGGAGGGGGACAGGAAGGGTATGGGATGGGGGGGAGGGGGGACATGGCGGGATGAGGGAAGGGGTAGCAGGGTGGGAATGGGGTGTGGGGGGGAAGGGAGATTTGGCTGATCAGTGGGGGCAGGGAGGGTTTGGGGTAGGGGAGTTTTCTGTGCAGAGGAGGGTGGTGTGGTTGCCCTCCCCTCTTGTGGTTCCTGGGTAGCTGGTTGTGGGTTCCCCCCCTCACATCTGAGGATGTTGTGTAGGGAACTGTGAGTTCCTTATTTTCCCCTCTCGCCCTGCGCTTCTTCCTTGCTTCTGCCGCCATGGCTCTCTTCTCCCTCATCATGTCCCTCTGGAGGAATACTTTTTTAATTCTTCCACTCTTAGGAAAATTGGCTCTTCCTTGTTAGAATCATCTCCTTTGTGTTCTTGTTTGCAAATACTATCTTTAACACACGGTCTCGGTCTTTGTTATACCAGCATAGCCTGAAAACCTTCTCAAATCTATGCTCAGCCTCTTCCATCTCTAGTGCCTTCAGTATTTCATTCACTGCTGTGTTGTCCTTATCATTCCACTCTGTCCTATTTGAGCCTTCCTGCTCTTTAATACGCACAGCTACTACCGATCTTTTTTCTTTCCAGCAGCTGGCTAGTGGAGCGTGCTGCTTCCTGTGAGGTGGCTACATTCATGGCCACCTCCATCATTGTGGACATTACTTCAGTTATTTTTTTTTCAAAATTTCTGCAAATGTTGCTTTTAGAGTGGCATTCTCTTCCGGTATACTATTTCCACCTTCTTCCTGGATGATTATCCGAGTCTCAGCATCAACACTGTTCTCTCTGAGGGTTCTAATCTCCTCTTTTTGCTGCTGTCAGCTCTCTTTTCAGGTTGC
>WNGS01167120.1:41380-53981 GCA_020271785.1 Procambarus virginalis | reverse complement strand
TGTTCTCTTTGCAACTTTTATACTCAATATTCATGCTATCTTCCATATTTTTGTGTTCTTTGTCAATATTCATGTTCCTCTACAGTTTCATGTTCCTCACAAGATCACTTCATTTATCACCTTCACTTACTGTTTTCTACATTCTTTGTCATATTCTCTATGTTCTTCACAAGTTCATTGTTCATTCTTTGTATTCCCTATTCTCCTTATCATGTTTTCATGTTCTCTGAAAGTTCATATTTCCAGCATGTTCACTGTATTCATCAACTTTTCTTACATGTTTTCTGTGTTCTTTGCCATGTTCCCCATATGTTCACTGGGTTCATTCCCTTACATGTTATTTAACGTTCCTTAACTAAAAAAATCTTTCGCCAATCAACTAAAAACATAGTCACTTTCGTCATTTCTCAACTAAACTTACTATCCAATCAACTAAAAATAGTAAGAATTAGCCTCGTTCAACACCGTTCTTAACTAAAATGGCCTTTCTCTTAGCTAAAAAATTGTCAAAGGAAACTTTCCAACACTGTTTATAACTAACTTTATCCATCGTCAATCAACTAAAAATAAAAACTTTCATCATTTCTTAACTAAACATATTCTGTAGTCAACAGAAAATAACCATCTTCATCATGTTTCATTGTCATTTCCTAACTAAAATTATCCATCAATCAACAGAAAAAGTCATGTTCATCATGTTTTTGTTTTTTAACTAAAGTATTCGTCAGTCAACTAAAAAAAAAATCACGTTCATCAAGTTTCCTTGTCAGTTCTTAACTGAAATATCACTTCTCTCAACTGAAAATAGTTAAGTGTAGCCTCTTTCCAACACTAAAGTAACCTTTCATTTCGCTAAAAAATAGTCATATTCATCATTGTTCCTAACTAAAATTATTTGTCGTTAAGTAAGAAATATAGTCAAAGACACTCTTCGAGACATCAAGGACTTACTCAAAGACATCAAAGTTGCACCCAAAGACATCCTTTGAGACATCAAAGACATCCTTTAAGACTTCAAAGACACCTCTCGAGACATCAAAGACACTTAACGAGACATCAAGGACACTCTCAAACACACCAAAGGTACTCTTCGAGATATCAAAGTTATTCTTCGAAACATCAAAGTTGCTCTGTAAGATATCTTCGTTCATCAAACTTATTCTCAGAGACATCTAAAGTTAATCTCAATCATCAAAGTTGTTCTCTACATCATAAAAGTTGTTCACTAAGTAACCTTTCATTCGTCAGAGATGCTTTCGAAGACATCTTTGTCCATCAAAGTTATTCTCAGAGATATCTAAAGTTATTCTCAGAGTCATCAAAAGTTATTCTAAGACATCAAAAGTTATTATCAGAGCTACCCAAAAGCTATTCTCAGAGTCATCAAAGGTATTCTCAGAGTAATCAAAGTTATTCTCAGAACTAGCAAAAGTTATTTCAGTGTCATCAAAGGTAATCTCTAACTCACTTTCGTTCATCAAAGTTAATCTCAGTCATCAAAGGTATTCTCAGAGTCACCTTCGTTCATCAGAGAAACTTTCTAAAACATCTTTGTTCATCAAAGTTATTCTCTAAGACATCAAAAGTTATTCTCAGAGTCATCAAGGTTATTCTCTAAGTCACCCTCATTCATCAAAGTTTTTCTCTAAGACATCAATGTTGTTCTCTAAGACATAAAGTTATTCTCTATGTCAGGGGTCTCCAAACTTTTCAATGTAAGGGCCACATTATATATTTCCCATATTTATGCGGGCCGAAGGAATAAAAAATGAAAAAAAAAAAAATCAGTGCCAGTAAATTAATTTCCTCAAATATTAAAGTATAAACATGGAAAAATTAAAACATATCTTTTTGGAAAAAATTAGGGTAAACTAAATAGATTCCTGCCTTTAGTTTTATGCAACCAAATTAGTGTGACGAATGATACTGTCGTTTTGACTTCAAAATTTCATTAAATTCAGGTTCCAGATTAGATGAGCCAATTGTAAGAATTGATTTCAAGTGATCATCAGACAAATTTGCTCGATAGTTAGATTTCACATACTTCATTTTGGAAAATGTTTGTTCACACAAGTATGTTGAACCAAAAATGGACACAAAACTACAAGCAAACTTTATCAAATTTGGAAACTGATCTTGCTGCAGGCATTTATAAAACTCAATCAGATTTCCTTCTCTATACTTATCTTTCAGTCTGTCATCTGCCTGGAGATCAATAATTTCCATTTGAAATTGAGTTGGAAGATTTTCAGCATTGCAGTCAAATGGATTATGAAAGAGCCTGATTTCATTTGCTTTGGCATCAAGGTCAGCAAATCGCTTCTGAAACTGTTTTTTCAAATCTGAAATTATTTCATTTGCAAATGAAAAAGGAAATTCAACTTTACTTTCTGCATGAAATTTTTCACAACATGGAAAATGAGCAAAATTCTTAACCTTCACCTGGCCTTCAAGTAGCGCAAGTTTTGCTCTGAATGCCTTGACATGAACAAAGTAGTCACTGATCAAATTTGTTTTGCCTTGCAATTTCAGATTCAAGTTATTCATATGACCTGTCATATCTGCAAAAAATGCCAATTTCCAAATCCATTCACATTCTGATAATAATGGCTGAGGTTTATTTTTCTCTGTGAGAAATAAATCAATTTCTAATCTGAGCTCAAAGAAATGCAGCAAAACCTTTCCACAACTAAGCCATCTAACTGCTGTATAATAAGGCAAGTCAACAAACTCCGCATCAATTTCTTTCAAGAAATCACGGAACTGGCGATGGTTGAGTGCATGAGATCTAATGAAATTAACCACAGAAACAACAGGTTTCATGACACAAGACATATCAACATATTTTAGGCACAATGCTTGTTGATGGATAAGGCAATGCAAAAAAATGGGTTTTGAGAATCCTCCAACCTCACAAGCTGTTGTAATTTGCCCAACCAAACCCTTCTTTGTCCCAGACATATTCTTTCCTCCATCAATTGTCACACACTGCACTTGTTTCCATTCCAGGTTATATTCTGTCATAGTTTTACTTACTTCATTGAAAATGTCCTCTCCAGTTGTTGTGGTGTGCATGCTGTGAACTGATGCTAATTCTTGGGTCACATTAAATTCACTATCAACACCACGAATGAATACTAAGAGCTGAGAAGTATCACACACATCAGTTGATTCATCCAACGCAAGAGAATACCAACAAAATCTTTTTGTTTTTTCCTTTATTTGCCGAATTATGTCGCCTCCTAAATCTTCAATTCTACGAGCAACAGTATTTGACCCAAGACTTATCATTTTGAAGAGGTTTACTTTTTCTGGACATACCTCTCCTGCTGCTTCCACTATACACTCTTTTATGATACTACCATCAGTGAAAGGTTTTCCTTTTTTGGCCAACACATAGGCAACTTTGTAACTGGCTCTAGTTGAAGTTTCATTTTCAGATTTTTTCTTACTGAAAACAGCTTGTTGAGAATGCAGACTGTGCTGAAATGATTCAAACTTTTTAGTGCGTTCTGCTCCTGTGATGTGAGAATAACTTGAGCCATGTTTAGATTCATAGTGCCGACGAATATTGTATCCTTCAGAACAGCAACACTGTCTCTACATATGAGGCATAAAGCTTTATCATTTGCTATCACAAAAAAGTACTTTATCTTCCATTCGTCATTGAACTGACGGCACTCACTGTCCACTTTTCTTTTCTTTATCTTTTCCATATCTGAAAACATAAGGGTAAAATAGATGAAATAAATTCTACAGGAAAAAAACAGCTTGTATGTGGTGTTAAAAAGCATAGCATATTATTATAAAGTGGTAAATATTATGGCAACAGCTTTCGTTGATAAACTTAATGGTTACCATTTTAACTATTTTAAACATGCAATATTTTTGGCTACAATAGTATTATTGCTATTTTGTATAACTAAGATAAAGGTATTGTCAAAGTACAGAGAAAAGAATATTGTACAGTGTTTGTGCTCCCTGAAACAAAAGCAGCGAAGCCCCACTCGCCCTCCATCCCCACAATATACAGTTATACACAACTGATTGGTTGTAATGCACAACACATACCTACCAGTACTAGTATCTGTGCGTCACACTATCGAGAGAGAGGAAAACTGACTCGGGCTGAGCGCCACCAGTCAGCAGCCCCAGCTTTGAATAATTCTGCGATGCCATTCGTACGATAATTATTTTTTCAAGGCCACCACACAGGGATTTGTTTGGCGGGTCGGATGAAATTATGTGGCGGGCCGGATGTGGCCCGCGGGCCATAGTTTGGAGACCCCTGGTCTAAGGCAATATTCTCTGAAAATGGTCTTTTTACAAAATTTGGTCATAAATATATAAATAAACTTCTATGATTATTTGAAACTCTGAAATATTTTCTTAAAACTGAACTCTGAAAAATTTGAATTTTCCCCATAAGAACTGTTAACAAACTTTTAAGAAATTATTTTCCTCATAAGAATACCTTAACAAACTTCTATGAACATATTCTCCGAAAATGGTCTTTGAAAAATGTGCTATCTTGAAAACAAACAAAATTTCTCCGTAGAGTTTACCTGGAACACCCGACGCGCCACAGAGGATTTTAAAATTAACTGGAAAACCGAAGATCCAGAGGATTTTTTCCCAAAACAAAAAATCCTCTGTGGCTCTTCATCCCTACTACTCTTCTCTACCCTTCACCACCTTCACTGCACTTCACTACCTTCTCTACCCTTCACCTTTTCTACCCTTCACCACCTTCAATACCCTTCACCACCTTCACTACCCTTCACTATCTTCTCTACCCCTCACCACCTTCAATACCCTTCACCACCTTCACTACCCTTCAACACCTTCAATACCCTTCACCACCTTCAATACCCCTCACCACCTTCTCTACTCTTCACCACCTTCACTACCCTTCACTATCTTCTCTACCCCTCACCACCTTCACTATCTACTCTACCCTTCACCACCTTCTCCACCTTCTCTACCCTTCACCACCTTCACTACCCCTTCATCACCTTCTCTATCCTTCACCACCTCTACCCTTCACCACCTTCTCTACCCTTCACCACCTTCACTACCCTTCATCATCTTTTCAATACCTTCATTACCTTTTCACCACCTTCATTATCTGTCACCACCTTCATTATCCTTCACCACCTTCACTGCCCTTCACCACCCTCACTTCCCTTCACCACCTTCACTACACATTGTAACGAGGATGAGGGAAATGGCTCTCTTTTGTCGATTATCCCGCCCTTAACTATTCTAGAGTTCCCCCAGAGCTTCCACTGCAACCTCTCTAATTCAAAACCTTGTCACCTAGGTATTTGATTACCTAGGTACTACACCAACAAGGCATTGTACTTTATCAGCTACCTGAAACTCTAGAGAACTCTAGAACATTCCACTGCCACCACCTAATTCACTCCAACCCTGATTAATCTCCCTAATTGACGATGAAACAGGAAACCGCCGATTAGATATATTTCCCCGAATATGGCTCCCTAGTTATGAATAGGA
Organism: Procambarus virginalis; assembly: GCA_020271785.1. Taxonomy (NCBI): domain Eukaryota; kingdom Metazoa; phylum Arthropoda; class Malacostraca; order Decapoda; family Cambaridae; genus Procambarus; species Procambarus virginalis. Next base: position 48,461 of record WNGS01167120.1, on the reverse strand, counting down.
GTTATGAATTTACTATTAAATGTGGCTTACTGAACTAGAAACAAGGGAAAATCTATTGAAAACGGTAAAGAAACTTACAGGAAGTCTATGGTGTTATCGCCCAAAGCCCAGGATCTAAAGATCCGCATAATTATGAAAGACAAAAAAGGGAACTTATTAAACACGAATAAATGAATAATCAAATTTATTAAAACACAAATTAGTTACACACGAACACTCCGTAGCTGATAATATCCTAAAGTAGGCAATGGCATGATTTCTTAAACAATACATTAACAAAACAGACTTTTACTTTACCCCTTGCGAAGTCCTGGGCCAAGTGTCGTGACCTTGACCTCCTCCTAGGAGGAGGAGCCACCTCCTCCAGTCGCTGCCCAAACCACACTGAACTTCTTAGCCTGCCCTCTCAAGCTGAGAGACTAACCTAGGCTAGTTGCCAAATTAATCTTCAAGGATGATTAACAAAGATTAATCTTGTACTGATCGCTGAAGGCGACTTAATCTGTCATCATTCCAAAACAATTGGAAAATTACTTAGATACTTGAACAGGTAAATTATAAAATAAAATATTAAATGATAACTTAATTTTGGCATCGTCAGCAAACATTGAGAGAAATGAATCTATACCCTCCAGGAGATCATTTACATATATCAGAAACAAGATAGATCCAAGTACAGAGCCCTGTGGGACTCTACTGGTGACTTCACGCCAATCTGAGGTCTCACCCCTCACTGTAACTCTCTGCTTCCTATTGCTTAGGTACTCCCTTATCCACTGGAGCACTTTAAAAGCTACACCTGCCTGTCTCTCCAGCTTATGTACCAGCCTCTTATGCGGTACTGTGTCAAAGGCTTTCCAATAATCGGTTGGTGCTAATCTTGCCAGTAAAATCCCACAGACTCAGACACATATTAACACATATCTCTCAGGCAACTATCCAAACTCTCTTCTCCTTTCACCAATCAGCCCGGAAGATGTTGTGTCCATCATACACTCTCTAAAAACAAAGGCAGGGAACACCAGTGAAATTCCGTCCATTGTATACAAGAGAGCCTCCCATGCCCTTGCCCCACCCATAGCCCTACTGTTCAACAAATCTATAGAGTGTCACACCTTCCCTGATATCCTCAAAAAAGCAAGAGTAACGCCAGTCCATAAAGGAGGCAATCCGGCAGACATAAACAATTATAGACCAATATCAAATCTACCCATTCTATCAAAAATATTTGAAAAAATTATTTACAAACAGCTCTATTCCTACCTCGTAAAATTCGACATACTCAGCCCCTGCCAGTTTGGCTTCAGGTCCCAAAAGAGCACCAACGATGCAATCATTAGTCTCCTTGACGTAATCTACACAGCACTTGACAAAAATGAGTTTCCGATTGGACTCTTCATTGACCTAAGAAAAGCCTTTGATACTGTTAATCACAACTACCTCTTACTTAAACTCCAGCATTATGGAATCCGAGGCCTTGCCCTTGACTACATCCGATCCTATCTTAGTGACAGACACCAATATGTAACTATCAATGAAACAACTTCTTCCACTCTACCAATTACCGTTGGAGTGCCACAGGGCAGTATCTTAGGACCTCTTCTATTTCTTATATATATAAACGATCTGCCTAATGTCTCTAATATTCTCAAACCTATATTGTTTGCTGACGATACTACTCTTATCTATTCAGACCTCAACCCACATACACTAAATAATGTTGTGAATAATGAATTAAAAAAAGTCCACTTATGGATGTCAACTAACAAACTAACATTAAACATCGAAAAGACTTACTACATCTTATTTGGAAGCAAATCATCAAATGCAATTCAGCTACAGATAGACAACATTAACATCAGTAATAAAAATGATGGCAAGTTTCTTGGCCTATTCCTAGACAAGAGACTCAACTTCAGCACCCACATTCAACACATAACTAAGAAAGTCTCTAAGACAGTTGGTATACTCTCCAAAATCAGATATTATGTTCCTAACTCTGCTCTCCTCTCTCTCTATTATGCTCTAATCTACCCCTATCTTAATTATGGTATCTGTGCATGGGGGTCTACCACTGCAAACCACCTTAAGCCCATCATCACCCAGCAAAAATCTGCTATCAGAATAATAACTAACTCTGCTTTCAGACAACACTCAGCTCCCTTGTTTAAATCCCTAAACTTGCTAAATATTAACTCCCTCCACTCATTCTCTTGTGTCAACTACATCTACAAAACCCTGTTCTTAAATGCAAACCATGCTCTGAAACTCTCTCTGGACAGATGTAATAGGACCCATTATCACCACACCAGAAATAAATATCTCTTTGATATCCCCAGGGTCAAACTTAATCTGTGTAAACACTCTATGCAAATTAAGGGACCTAGTCTATGGAACTCACTCCCTAGTGAATTGAAAAACTGTAAAACTTTTGCCTTATTTAAAAACAAAACCAAAAAGTACTTAATTTCATCTTCTTAGTTTCCTACACTGAGCTTTATTTTTTGCTCTGTATCTAGTGTTACCCAATCTCCTAATTCTTATGTATTTAACCCAAACAACCTTATCATTGTGTTCATTGCTGTCTTCCTTTATGTGCTAGCCATTTGCTGTATTGTGCCTACCAAATTTTGTCAACTACCATTCAAGCTTTCATTGCAATTCATCTTAGCTACCTAAGTGCTTTATTATACTGTACCTACAATTTTCTCTCATCTTTTTTTTTCTTTTTTCTTTTCTTGCCATGTAACTGTTATCATTTCTTTTTTATAATTTTTGCTAGTATTTACCTACTAAAAATTTTCTTAGATTAAGGACCTGCCCGAAACGCTGCGCGTACTAGTGGCTTTACAAGATTGTAATTACCATATTATATATTCTCACATTCCCAATGTACCTTCTTGTATATGAATAAATAAATAAAAAAAATAAATAAATAAATAAATAATCCATGAAAATGCAGTCCGCCCAGGCTTCTCTTTCTTGCTTTATCATTGTCACCTGGTCGTAGAATTCTATTAAGCCAGTCAGGCAAGATTTACCTTCCCTGAACCCATGTTGGCGATTTGTCACGAAGTCCCTTCTCTCCAGATGTGTTACTAGGTTTTTTCTCACAATCTTCTCACCTTGCATGGTATACAAGTCAAGGACACTGGCCTGTAGTTCAGTGCCTCTTGCCTGTCGCCCTTTTTGTATGTTGGGAACACATTCACCGTCTTTCATATTTCTGGTAGGACCAGTATCCAGTAACCTACTATACACTATGGAGAGTGGCAAGCAAAGTGCCTCTGCACACTCTTTCAGTACCCATGGTGAGATCCCATCTGAACCAACAGCCTTTCTAACATCCAGATCCACCAGGTGTCTCTTGACCTCCTCACTCATAATTTCGAACCCTTCCAAGGCCGCCTGGTTTACTTCCCTTTCTCCTAACACAGTGACCTCACCTTGTTCTATTGTGAAGACCTCCTGGAACTTATTGTTGAGTTCTTCACACACCTCTTTGTTATTCTCTGTACACCTGTTCTAAGTTTCATTACCTGTTCTTTCACTGTTGTTTTCCTCCTGATTAGACTATGGAGTAGCTTTGGTTCGGTCTTGGCTTCGTTTGCTATATCATTTTCATAATTTTTCTCTTCTCACCCTAACATACTCATTCCTGGTTCTCTGGTATCTCTCTCTCTGCTTTCTGGTATTCTGTTATTCCAGAAGTTCCTCCACGCCCTTTTGTTCAGTCCCTTTGCTTCCATACATGCCCTATTATACCATGGATTCTTCTTTTGCTTCTTGGATTTTTCCCTTTGGGACAGGATGAATCTGTTTACTGCCTCCTGACACTTTTGGGTGACATAGTCCATCATATCTTGTACAGACTTAGCTCTGAGGTCTGTGTCTCAAGGTATTTCCCTTAGCAAGTAAGTAATTATCAAAAGAAGGCACCAAACCGGGAAGGCTATGTAGCACCATCAAATGTGCGGAATAATCAGAGGGCGCTAAATATCACCAAGGATGCCAATACGAGAACAAAAACGCATAAGGCGAACGATATCAAAAGTATCCGAGTCAAAAGTAGCGGAGTCGGGGATGCCTGAGCAGGGCGCGGAGTCGGGGATGCCTGAGCAGGGCGCGGAGTCGAGAACGCCTGAGCAGAGCGCGGAGTCGGGGATGCCTGAGCAGGGCGCGGAGTCGGGGATGCCTGAGCAGGGCGCGGAGTCGGGGATGCCTGAGCAGGGCGCGGAGTCGGGGATGCCTGAGCAGGGCGCGGAGTCGGGGATGCCTGAGCAGGGCGCGGAGTCGGGGACGCCTGAGCAGACCGCGGTGTCGCGGGCACCGGAGCAGAGCGCGGTGTCACAGGCCCCAGAGCAGAGCACAGTGTCGGGGACGCCGCAGCAGAGCGCGGTCCCTGGCAAAGGGACACAAACAAATGTAGATACTTATATATAACGTGTGTATAGTGTGAGATAACAGCGAGAGGAGTAGGTTGGGAGCCGCCATTTTGGTGAAGGAGGAGCGTCGTCTGCACGACTTGGCATGTTGTTTACTGGTGGCCACTATGGTCTTTGGGCACCATACCAGCTTATTTGTACAAGTATGGTGAATAAAACAGGTAGATACTTATATATAATGTGTGTATATAGCGTAATAACACCACAACCAATATTGTTGGAGGAGAAATATTAGTGCGTCTGGCCTTGAAGGCGGCCGCCGATCAGCTGACTGTGGAGTAGCTACGTCTTTGTGCCTTTACTCACCATACAAGCTTAGATGTACAGTTATGGTGAACAAAACATGTAAATGCGTATATATAACGTCTGTGTATAGTGAATAAATGCAAAAACAGTATTGTGGGAGGAGAGTGAGGTGGTGTTGAGGGAGGGAGTGGCAGTGAGTGGCTCGCTGGTGTTTGGCGGCCACTCCTCGTTGCTTTTTGACTCACAAGACCAACTTAGTAGTTCGTTATGGTGAACAAAACATGCAGATACTTATATATAACCTGTGTATATAGTGTAACAACAGCAAAACTATTTGTTTATTGTTTTATGAACATAATAATAGAATCACTTATATGCACACCATAATTTTGAGTACAGCGATGGTTCACACATTTTATAATATAAATATACCACAATTCACTGTATGGAATAATATTACTGCAAAAAAACTAAGAAAAAATCAATCAGACATTGAAATAATTAGGTAATAATATATTTGTGGCAACTGCCGTCTGACAGCTCGTGCAGAGCAGACCTCGTCTGGCGAAGGCTCTGCAAACGCCCCTTTTTTGCCACACTTCCCTACCCTATTGCGGCTAAAATATGCCACCTACGATTTTTTTGTTATTTTTCCGTGATCAGGGAACAAAAATAAACACTTCTATAAGACGAAAGAATTTTTTGGATTTTTTTTTTGTTGCGCCTGTGGGTGTGAATTCCATTTGGGCCCCTAGCGGTTTGAGGGTTAAAGACATGCCAATATGGCTGGGAACCCAACAAAACTCAACTGACTTAAACCTACTGTGAACAAGAAACAGCCAATGCTGGATCTCGACAACTACTGGATGAACCGGATTAAAGGACCCGAGAGCAATGAGGGCACTACGAGAGTCAACAACAACCACAAAGGAAGACTGACAACGATAAAGCAGGAGACGAAGAGCATAGAGAATAGCATAAAGCTCCGCTGTAAAGATGCTAGTCTCCGGAGGTAAGCGACACACATAAGTGCGATCAGGAAAAACAACAGAGTAGCCAACACCGTCCGCAGACTTAGACCCATCGGTGAAGACAGAAACGGAGCGGGAGTGAGAAGAAAAGTGCTCAAGGAAAAGGCGTTTTAGAACCGTAGGAGGGGTAAAAGCTTTAGTGACGCGGGTCAAGGACGTACAAAACTGCGGAAGGGGGACTCTCCACGGGGGCAAAGAAGGAACAACACAAGGAGAAACATTAGAAACACGAACGGAAAGAGAATCCTGTAAGCGAGATAACCGGACAGAAAGAGGGAGGTGGTGAAGAGGAACAGGAACCGTAGGAGGGGTAAAAGTTAAAGCACAACAGAGGCGAGAGGAAGGATGTTGCAAGGACTGCGCAAGATAGCGAAGACAGTAGCGATCACGGCGGACCTGGAGAGACAGGAAGCCAGTGTCAACATACAAGCTAAGGACGGGAGTCGAACGGAAGGCACCAGAACTGAGGCGCAGCCCAGTATGGTGCAAAGCATCAAGACGGCGAAGAGTAGAAGGAGAAGCAGAAGAGTAAGCAGGGCAACCATAATCGAGCTTAGACAGGACGAGAGAGGAATGCAAAGCAAGGAGAGTGCGCCTATCCGCTCCCCAAGAAGTATGGGACAATACTTGAAGGAGGGTAAGGGCCTTAGAGCACTCAACACGGAGGTAAGAGATATGGGAGACCAAGACAAACGAGTGTCAAGGAATAACCCCAAAAGCTTCGCGGAATCTTTGTACTCAAGGGGATAACCATAAAGTGACAAAGAGGGACGAAGAACGACCCGTTTCCGAGTAAAAGACATGGCACAAGTCTTAGAAGTAGAGAACTTGAAGCCATGATCGGTGGCCCAAGACGACACGACATCAATCACGAGTTGAAGCCGGCGCTGAAGCAGAGGCGAATCATCACCCAGACAGCAAAGGTAAGATCATCGACATAGAGAGCAGAGAAGACACCTGAAGGAAGAGAGGAAAGAAGACTATTGAGGGCAACCAGAAAAAGAGTAGTGCTCAGAACACTACCCTGGGGCACACCTTCGTATTGCTGAAAAGAGGCAGAGAGAGCGTGTACCAAGGCGCACCGAAAGGAACGACGAGAGAGGAAGCTGCGGAGAAAGAGAGGGGGAGATGACAAGAAGCCAAAAGAATGAAGCTGGGATAGAATATGATATCGCCAAGTGGTGTCGTAAGCCTTTTCCAGGTCAAAAAGGACGGCAACAACGGAGGTCCTCGCAGCAAAAGCATTACGAATATAAACCTCCAAGTTCACCAGGACATCTGTCGTGCTGCGGCACTTGCGGAAACCAAATGAGAAGGGGAGAGGAGGTGATGGTGTTCCAGGAAACACATCAGACGAAC
>WNGS01167120.1:29455-40380 GCA_020271785.1 Procambarus virginalis | reverse complement strand
TCTCACTCTCATCTCACTCCTCTCTCCTCTCTCTATCTCCTCTATCTCTCTCTCTCCTCGCTCTCTCCTACTCCTACTCTTCTTCTCTCTCTCTCTTCTCCTCTCTCTCCTCTCTCTCTCTCTCTCTCTCCTACATCTCTCTCCTCTCTCTCTCTCCTCTCCTCTCTCTCTCTCGCTCTCCTCTCCTCTCTCTCTCTCTCCCTCTCTCTCTCTCCTCTCTCTCTCCTCTCTCTCTCTCCCTCTCTCTCTCTCTCTCTCTCTCTCTCTAGGAATAGGGGCAAGCATAATAGCCAAAGGTAACAGGGGAATAGGGAAAAGTCAAGGTGATGAAATGAAGGAAATGTTCACCCAGTTTTTGGAGGATATCAAGAGTGAGATGCAGGAAATGACGAATGAAATAAGCAACCTGAAAAGAGAGCTGACAGCAGCAAAAAAGAGGAGATTAGAACCCTCAGAGAGAACAGTGTTGATGCTGAGACTCAGATAATCATCCAGGAAGAAGGTGGAAATAGTATACCGGAAGAGAATGCCAGTATAAAAGCAACATTTGCAGAAATTCTGAAAAAAAATAACTCACAGGAAGCAGCACGCTCCACTAGCCAGCTGCTGGAAAGAAAAAGATCAGTAGTAGCTGTGGGAATTAAAGAGCAGGAAGGCTCAAATAGGACAGAGTGGAATGATAAGGACAACGCGGCAGTGAATGAAATACTGAAGGCACTAGAGATGGAAGGGGCTGAGCATAGAATTGAGAAGGTTTTCAGGCTATGCTGGTATAACAAAGACCGAGACCGTGTGTTAAAGATAGTATTTGCAAACAAGAACACAAAGGAGATGATTCTAACAAGGAAGAGCCAATTTTCCTAAGAGTGGAAGAATTAAAAAAGTATTCCTCCAGAGGGACATGATGAGGGAGAAGAGAGCCATGGCGGCAGAAGCAAGGAAGAAGCGCAGGACGAGAGGGGAAAATATGGAACTCACAGCTCCCAACACAACATCCCTAGATGTGAGGGGCGAACCCACAACCAGCTACCCAGGAACCACAAGAGGGGAGGGCAACCACACCACCCTCCTCTGCACAGAAAACTCCCCTACCCCAAACCCTCCCTGCCCCCACTCAAATGCTCAGCCAAATCTCCCTTCCCCCCCACACCCCATTCCCACCCTGCTACCCCTTCCCTCATCCTGCCATGTCCCCCCTCCCCCTCATCCCATACCCTTCCTGTCCCCCCCCTTCACTTGACGCCCCACCCCTCACCCCAGTATCCTCTGAGACCCTGTTATCCACCTCACACCCATGGAACAGCTTCCCCCACCAGCAGAACACTCACCAAGGAGGTGATTTGAGAAGGGATAGAAGAAAGTGAGCCTCAAGGCAATGTACACTAAAATAGATGGAATTACAAATAAAGCAAATGAGCTTGGAGAATGGGTACTAGAAGAAAACCCAGACATAATAACACTCACAGCAATAAAGCTAACGAAAACCATAACAAATGCAGTGTTCCCACAGAAATATTATGTTATGAGGAAAAACAGAGAAGGAAGAGGTGACGGTGGTGGTGTAGCTCTGTTGGTAAGAAAGGGCTGGGATTTTGAGATGGTTATTCAGGGCTGTGAAGGTTTCAGTGACTACATAACAGGTACCATAATAACTAGAGGACAAAAAATTAGTCATAGTCATATATAATCCACCACCAAATAACAGAAGACCCAGACAGGAATATGATAGAAACAACATGGCCATCATTAACATAATAGAGAGAGCAGCTTCTGTTGCTAGCAGGAATGGATCTGGACTACTAATCATGGGAGACTTCAACCACGGGAAGATAGATTGGGAGAAGAGAGATCCGCATGGAGGACCAGAAACATGGATAGCTAAGCTACTGGACGTGGCAACAAGACACTTTCTAAGCCAGCACATCAAGGAACCAACAAGAATGAGAGAAGATGAACCAGCCATGCTCGATCTGATATTTACCCTAAATGAGTGGGATATAAGGGAAGTTAAGATGGAAGCACCCTTGGGAATGGATGACCATAGTGTACTGAACTTTGAGTACCTGGTAGAGCTTGGAATTATTTCCCCAAAAAAAGAACTAGGAAACACAAGGCTGGCATACCGAAAGGGGAACTATGAGGAGATGAGAAGTTTCCTAAGGGAAATCACGTGGCAGGTTCTTGATGACCTCCATGGCAGTGATCATTTCCCTATCCTTGTTTCCTTTTTCTCTTTTTGCCCTTCCCTCTCTTTTCCTAGGTGGCAGTTTGCTAAAGCGGACTGGAACCTATTTGCCCTCAGTGCTGCTCTCTCTGACCTCTCCCTTCTGCCTCTCCCTCGCGCTCTCCTCCTTTTTCATGACACTGTCTTCGACGCTGCCCTCCGCTCTATTCCTCGCTCTTCCTTTCGGGGTCCACGGAAGTGCGTTCCCTGGTAGAATGCGGACTGTGTTCGGGCTGTTCGCTGTAAGCGTGCAGCCTGGAAGAGGCACCGCCGTCGGCAGACGACCGATTCTTTTCTTTTCTTTCGGAAAGCGAGTGTGGTGGCCCGTAGGGCCATCCGTATGGCTAAACATGAATGTTGGGCTTCTTATGTCTCCACGATTACGTCCGAAACTCCCCTGCCACAGATCTGGAAGCGTATCCGCAAGATAGCGGGTAAGTTCGTTCCCGATGTTTCCCCGGTCCTTCACCTCCGTGGTACTCTTGTGGCGGACCCGTTGCAGGTTGCTACCGAACTGGGTTCTCACTTTTCTTCTGTTAGCTCTGGTCTTCATCTTCCCCAATCTTTCCTTCTTCGTAAACCTGTCCTTGAGTCTCGTCCTTTAGATTTCTGCACTCGTCTTCGACTTTCCTATAATGATCCCTTCTCTCTCTCTGAACTTCGTTCTGCCCTGGCCCTCTGCGGTTCTACGGCGGCAGGCTCCGATGATATTCAGTATGAGATGCTTCGCCATCTCCCTCCGTGCACGTCTCAGTATTTACCGAGTCTGTATAATCGGATCTGGGAGTCATCGTCAGTCCCTGAGGACTGGCTTGATGCCGTTGTCCTCCCTGTTCGCAAACCAGGGTCTCTGGGTACTTCCCCTAAGGACTTTCGCCCTATTGCCCTCACAAGTTGTGTCTGCAAACTCTTTGAACATATGGTTAACATTCGTCTGATGTGGTTCCTGGAACACCATCACCTCCTCTCCCCTTCTCAATTTGGTTTCCGCAAGTGCCGCAGCACGACAGATGTCCTGGCAAACTTGGAGGTCTATATTCGTACTGCTTTTGCTGCGAGGACCTCCGTTGTTGCCGTCCTTTTTGACCTGGAAAAGGCTTACAACACCACTTGGCGATATCATATTCTATCCCAGCTTCATTCTTTTGGCCTTCGTAGTCATCTCCCTCTCTTTCTCTGCAACTTCCTCTCTCGTCGTTCCTTTCGGGTGCGCCTTGGTACCGCTCTCTCTGCCTCTTTTCAGCAATACGAAGGTGTGACCCAGGGTAGTGTTCTGAGCACTACTCTTTTTCTGGTTGCCCTCAATGGTCTTCTTTCCTCTCTTCCTTCAGGTGTCTTCTCCGCTATGTCGATGATCTTACCCTTTGCTGTTAGGGTGATGATTCGCCTTTCCTTCAACGCTGGCTTCAACTTGCGATTGATGCCGTGTCGTCTTGGGCCACCGATCATGGCTTCAAGTTCTCTACTTCTAAGACTTGTGCCATGTCTTTTACTCGAAAACGGGTCGTTCTTCATCCCTCTTTGTCACTTTATGGTCATCCCCTTGAGTACAAAGATTCTGCGAAGCTTTTGGGGTTATTCCTTGACACTCGTTTGTCTTGGTCTTCCCATATCTTACCTCCGTGTTGAGTGCTCTAAGGCCCTTACCTCCTTGAGTATTGTCCCATACTTCTTGGGGAGCGGATAGGCGCACTCTCCTTGCTTTGCATTCCTCTTCGTCCTCTAAGCCGATTATGTCTAAGCTCGTTATGGTTGCTCCTGCTTCTCCTTCTGCTCTTAGCCGTCTTGATGCTTTGCACCATACTGGGCTGCGCCTCAGTTCTGGTGCCTTCCGTTCGACTCCCGTTCTTAGCTTGTATGTTGACACTGGCTTCCTGTCTCTCCAGGACCGCCATGATCGGTACTGTCTTCGCTATCTTGCGCGCGGTCCTTGCAACATCCTTCCTCTCTGTCGTGCTTTAACTTTTACCCCTCCTATGGTTCCTGTTCCTCTTCACCACCTCCCTCTTTCTGTCCGGTTATCTCGCTTACAGGATTCTCTTTCCGTTTGTGTTTCTAATTTCTCCCCGTGTTGTTCCTTCTTTGCCCCATGGAGAGTCCCCCTTCCGCAGTTTTGTACGTCCTTGACCCGCGTCACTAAAGCTTTTACCCCTCCTACGGTTCTAAAACGCCTTTTCCTTGAGCACTTTTCTTCTCACTCCCGCTCTGTTTCTGTCTTCACTGATGGGTCTAAGTCTGTGGACGGTGTTGGCTACTCTGTTGTTTTTCCTGAGCGCACTTATATGTGTCGCTTACCTCCGGAGTATAGCATCTTTACAGCGGAGCTTTATGCTATTCTCTATGCTCTTCGTCTCTGCTTTCTCGTCAGTCTTCCTTTGTGGTTGTTGTTGACTCTCGTAGTGCCCTCATGGCTCTCGGGTCCTTTAATCCGGTTCATCCAGTAGTTGTCGAGATCCAGCATTGGCTGTTTCTTGTTCACAGTAGGTTTAAGTCAGTTGAGTTTTGTTGGGTTCCCAGCCATATTGGTGTGTCTTTAAATGAGCGTGCGGATGCTGCCACCAAGGAAGCTGTCTGCTCTTGTCCCGTCTCTCGTAAAGGTATTCCATATTCCGACTTTTACCCGGTTATCCATTCCTCCATCCTTACCCGTTGGCAGGCTTCTTGGTCGTCTGTTACTGGTAATTAACTCCGTACTCTTAAATGTTGTGTTTCCTCGTGGCCATTCTCCTACCACTGTAACCGGCGGTGGGAAACTGCTCTGGCGAGGTTGCGTATAGGCCATACTCGCTTAACCCATGGTCACTTGATGGAGCGCCGCCCTGCTCCTTATTGTCCTAATTGCATTGTCCCTCTTACGGTCGTGCATGTCCTTCTTGAATGTCCTGACTTCCGGGACGAGCGTGTGTCTTGCTTTCCGATCGCCCCTCGCGGTCACTTGTCCCTCGATAGAATTCATGGTGACCTACCTTGAGGTTACCTTGAGGTGCTTCCGGGGCTCAGCATCCCCGCGGCCCGGTCATCGACCAGGTCTCCTGGTTGCTGGACTGATCAACCAGGCTGTTAGACGCGGCTGCTCGCAGCCTGACGTATGAGTCATAGCCTGGTTGATCAGGTATCCTTTGGAGGTGCTTATCCAGTTCTCTCTTGAACACTGTGAGGGGTTTGCCAGTTATGCCCTTATGTGTAGCGGAGCGTGTTGAACAGTCTCGGGCCTCTGATGTTGAAAGAGTTCTCTCTCAGAGTACCTGTTGCACCTCTGCTTTTCAACAGGGGTATTCTGCACGTCCTGCCATGTCTTCTGGTCTCATGTGATGTTATTTCCGTGTGCAGGTTTGGGACCAGCCCCTCAATTATTTTCCACGTGTAAATTAATTATGTGTATCTCTCCCGCCTGCGTTCAAGGGAGTACAGATTTAGGCTCTTTAGTCGGTCCCAGTAATTTAGATGTTTTATTGAGTGGATTCTAGCAGTAAAGGATCTCTGCACGCTCTCCAGGTCAGCAATTTCTCCAGCTTTGAAAGGGGCTGTCATTGTGCAGCAGTGCTCCACTCTAGAGAGCACAAGCGATTTGAAAAGTATCATCATCGGTATAGCATCTCTAGTGTGAAAAGTTCTTGTTATCCAACCTGTCATTTTTCTTGCAGTCGTGACGGCTACTTTATTGTGTTCTTTAAAGGTAAGGTCTTCCGACATGAGTACACCCAGATCCTTTACATTGCCTTTTCGTTCTATGTTATGATTTGCCTGAGTTTTGTACGTGGTTTCCGTTTTTATATTTTCAATTTTCCGTAGCGCATGAGCTGGAACTTATCCTCGTTAAACACCATATTATTTTCTGTAGCCCATAGAAAGACCTGATCTACATCTGATTGGAGGTTTGCTGTGTCCTCTATGTTGCCTACTCTCATGAAGATCCTAGTGTCATCTGCAAAGGATGATACAGTACTATAGGTTGTGTTCTTGTCTATGTCGGATATGAGGATGAGAAAAAGTACTGGGGCAAGCACAGTACCCTGGGGGACTGAGCTCTTCACGATTGATGGGCTGGATTTTATTTTGTTGACTATTACACATTGGGTTCTGTTAGTCAGGAAATTGTAGATCCATCTGCCTATTTTCCCAGTAATTCCTTTTGAACGCATTTTATGTGCAATAACACCATGGTCACATTTATCAAAAGCTTTTGCGAAAACTGTGTAAATTACATCAGCGTTTTGTTTGTCTTCCAAAGCATCTAATGCCATATCATAGTGGTCCAGCAACTGCGACAGGCAAGACCGCCCTGTTCTGAAACCATGTTGTCCGGGGTTATGGAGATGCTGTGATTCCATGTATTTTGTGATCTTACTTCTTAGCACTCTCTCAAAAATTTTTATGATGTGCAATGTTAGTGCTATCGGTCTGTAATTTTTTGCCTCTGCCTTATTTCCTCCTTTATGGAGTGGTGCTATCTCTGCTGTTTTTAGTATGTCAGGGATAACGCCAGTATCTAGGCTTTGTCTCCACAGAATGTGAAGGGCCTGCGATAGTGTTTTTTACTGTTCTTGATGAATATGGAGTTCCAAGAATCCGGGCCTGGTGCAGAGTGCATAGGCATACTGTTTATGGCTTCTTCAAAATCTAGTGGGGATAGGGTGACGTCTGATATATGATTTGATGTTGGTATCATATCCATGAAAAATTCATTTGGGTTTCAATCTTTAGTGCGTTTAATGGCTCGCTGAAAACAGTCATACTGCTTCCTCAGTAACTCGCTCATTTCTTTGTTATCGGTGAAAGTTCCATCTCCCTTTCGCAGGGGCCCGATACTAGATGTGGTTTTTGATCTTGATTTTGCATAGGAGAAAAAATATTTCGGATTTCTCTCTATTTCACTGATGGCCTTTTGCTCTCTTTGCCTCTCCTGGTTTTGTATGATTCTTGTAGCTTGAGTTCAATTGTTTCTATTTCTCTACCTAACCTTCTTCGCCGTTCCTGAGATAGGGTGCGACTCTCAAGTTGTTCCGCGATTAGTTTTCTTCGCCTATATAGGGAACGACGTTCCCGTTCCAGTCTGCATCTCTTTCTCTTTTTTCTTAGGGGTATGCGGTTTGAACATATTTCTAGTGCTACTGAGCTTATTTTTTCCAGGCACTGGTTCAGGTTTGCATTTTCTAGCTGTTCTTCCCAGTTTATTTCTGTGAAGTCCTGGTTTATTTGCTCCCAGTTTATCTGTTTATTATTGAAGTTGAATTTGCTGAAATCTCCTCCACCGGGAATCTGGACTGGTTTTGAAGGTCCATTCCCCATGGTTGTCAGAACTTCAATTAAGTTGTGATCTGAGTAACAGGTATTTGTAATCATTATGTTCCCGATCAATTCATCATTATTAGTGAAAATGAGGTCCAGCGTGTTCTCCTTCCTAGTTGGTTCTACTATTTGCTGGTTCAAGGCAAACCTATCGCACATCCGTAGCAGGTCATTTGCATGTGCCTGTTCATTTAGGCTACTTCCTGGTATTCTTTCTGATATTACTGTATTAGCCAGGTGCTTCCATTTCAGGTGCCGTAGGTTGAAGTCCCCAAGCAGGATGATGTTCGGAGCTGGATTTGTGAGGTTTTCCAAGCAGTGTTCTATTTTCATTAGTTGGTCTTTAAACTGCTGAGGGTTTGCCTCCGGTGACTTATATACAAGGGCAACAACTACATTTAGGATCTCTATTTTGACTATCAGCACTTCCACCATATCATTTGAGGTGTTTAGGAGCTCAGTACAGATGAGTGTGTCTTTGATGTAGAGGCTGACCCCACCCTGAAGCCGGTGTTTCCTATCACATCTGAAAAGATTTTACTCTGAGATCCATATTTCACCATCAAGGTAGTCCTTAGTGTGAGTTTCCGTTAGGGCTGCAAACACTGCATTTGCCTCATGAAGGAGACCATCTATAAAGTGAACTTTGTTGGATTTGCGTGTTTTTATACCCTGGATGTTGGCAAATATAAATGATGTTATCGTGTTAGTGGAAGTGCTGGATGCTTTACTAGGTGTTAATATCTGAGGCTCTGGTAAGGAGGCCACTGTGTTTGTGTCCTCTCTAGCATTTGACCGAGTTGGTGGTAGAGTCTGGTCATTTTTAGCCATTCTTCTCCTCCTCCTCTTGCTAAAAAATTATCCCGGTTGATGGAGTAGTGGCTGTTTTCATAGTGGTAGTCTGTCGGTTTTCTTCGCCTGGTACCTCTTATATGAAAAGCTGGACATTCAGCATTGAAGCACTCTTTCCTGTCCAAAGAGTTCTTGCAAATTTCTGGGTGAAAGAATTCACAGCTTTTGGTACATGTTGACCAGACCACACACTAGAAGTTGAAGGGACGACGACGTTTCGGTCCGTCCTGGACCATTCTCAAGTCGCTTGGATTTGGTACATTTACCTGGATTTACCTCTTCGCCTGGATTTTGGTACATTTACCTGTATTGAGGAGGTTTCTGCACTTTCTAGGGTAATCGTATTTACATGTTCCATTTATTCTTCCGATTCCCCATGCTTACAGGTAGCCCATTTGTAATACCAAGATTTTGGGGCCTTGTTTTGTTTGTGTCCCTTTGCCAGGGACCGCGCTCTGCTGCGGCGTCCCCGACACTGTGCTCTGCTCTGGGGCCTGTGACACCGCGCTCTGCTCCGGTGCCCGCGACACCGCGGTCTGCTCAGGCGTCCCCGACTCCGCCCTGCTCAGGCATCCCCGACTCCGCGCCCTGCTCAGGCATCCCCGACTCCGCGCCCTGCTCAGGCATCCCCGACTCCGCGCCCTGCTCAGGCATCCCCGACTCCGCGCTCTGCTCAGGCGTTCTCGACTCCGCGCCCTGCTCAGGCATCCCCGACTCCGCGCCCTGCTCAGGCATCCCCGACTCCGCTACTTTGACTCGGATACTTTTGATATCGTTCGCCTTATGCGTTTTAGTACTCAAAGATGCATAAAGGAAATAAGTCCATAGGACATTAACCGTGTCTAGTGCCAGCTAGGAAGCAATGTTGCAGTACTCGCAATCAGCTTAAAGCTATAATTAAACAATGCCAGAGATAATTGAGTGGCACAGCCAGTACAGTATGTATAAAATATATTCTGTATACACAGAGGGCATAGAATAGTTACTAGTTTCCAGGGGTAACGATATGCTAGTGCCTAGTACATGTAAAGTCTGCAACCCCAAACTTGCACACAAGTGAGCACTTGACATATGGTAAGTAGCGCAACTGCTGTACCACAATATAAGAGAAGGCATGTAACATGTCTGAGTAGAATGCCAGTACTGCAAAGATGCAACTAAGGGAATAAGTCATAGGACATTAACCGTGCCTAGTGGCAGCTAGCCGAAGCAATGTTGCAGTACTCGCAATCAGCTTAATGCTATAATAAAAACAATGCCAGAGATAATTGAGTGGCACAGCCAGTACAGTATGTAGAAATATTCTGTATACACAGAGGGCATAGTATAGTTAATAATTTCCAGGGGTAATGATATGCTAGTGCCCAGTACATGTAAAGTCTGCAACCCCAAACTTGCACTACAAGTGAGCACTTGATATGGTAAGTAGCTGCGGGCAGCCCTAGACTTGGGGATCCGGCGCAGCACCCCAAATTAGAGAGTAGCATAGGAGAAACGTGAGGAGCTCGAAGAGCAAGATGTTCTGCAGTCAAGGGAGGAGGGCGGGGTTTCGTGTGGAGCGTACCGTAGCTGTGTAGGAGTGAGAGGGAAACCTCCTTGTGCGTTTGCTTAAATGTGCGCCCCCCCCACGGCGCGCGCAGCTCTCACAGAGCGCTGCGTAATTGTTTTCGCCTCCCAGAATTCCCCGCTTAATTTAAATTATGCAGGGGCCATTTCTGATCGGGGAGAAAACAAACCAGGAGTGGGGGGACCTTAATTTATTAACTAATGTTACAGAGCAATTGCTGACCACAATATCCAAGTAGGCGTGTACATGGCTGAGTAGCATGCCAGTACTGCAAAGATGCACTAAAGGAAATAAGTCATAGGACATTAACCGTGTCTAGTGCCAGCTAGCCGAAGCAATGTTGCAGTACTCGCAATCAGCTTAAAGCTATAATTAAAACAATGCCAGAGATAATTGAGTGGCACAGCCAGTACAGTATGTATAAAATATATTCTGTATACACAGAGGGCATAGAATAGTTACTAGTTTCCAGGGGTAACGATATGCTAGTGCCTAGTACATGTAAGTCTGCAACCCCAAACTTGCACACAAGTGAGCACTTGACATATGGTAAGTAGCGCAACTGCTGTACCCAATATAAGAGAAGGCAAGTAACATGTCTGAGTAGAATGCAGTACTGCAAAGATGCAACTAAGGGAATAAGTCATAGGACATTAACCGTGCCTAGTGGCAGCTAGCCGAGCAATGTTGCAGTACTCGCAATCAGCTTAATGCTATAATTAAAAACAATGCCAGAGATAATTGAGTGGCACAGCCAGTACAGTATGTAGAAATATATTCTGTATACACAGAG
The DNA here is from genome assembly GCA_020271785.1 of Procambarus virginalis. Taxonomy (NCBI): domain Eukaryota; kingdom Metazoa; phylum Arthropoda; class Malacostraca; order Decapoda; family Cambaridae; genus Procambarus; species Procambarus virginalis. Next base: position 29,655 of record WNGS01167120.1, on the reverse strand, counting down.
GGCATAGTATAGTTAATAATTTCCAGGGGTAATGATATGCTAGTGCCCAGTACATGTAAAGTCTGCAACCCCAAACTTGCACTACAAGTGAGCTTGACATATGGTAAGTAGCTGCGGGCAGCCCTAGACTTGGGGATCCGGCGCAGCACCCCCACTCCGCAGGCCAGCGAAGCCGTCCCCCACCCCCCGAAGGGAGGTGC